>CAEGAE010009612.1:0-11394 GCA_903067095.1 Girardinus metallicus
CTGCGATTTCCTCCTCATCAGTGAAAGAAAGTGCTGGCAAATTAAGTAAGGATGATGAAAAGGACCGGAGGAGAAACGTACTTGAAATACAGCCAATAAAACAGGAAGTACCCCAGCCCTATCAGATGCAGCTTCCGGTTGTCGTGAAAAAGGTCTATTGCTCAGCATTAATCCAACCGACCAAGTTTAAATTTAAGATTTAAAAACCTGGCTGATGGGAAGCTTTAGGCAGAACCTGGCGACTGATTAAAAGTACTGATCATTTGTGATTAAGAACCAATCAATTGGTTCTTAATTAGTTTTTTAGGGATGCACCAATATAAAAATTTAGACCAATATTGATCTCCGATATTAATATTGTTACGGCTGACTATGGAGGGCCAGACGGGACAAAATTAAACAGATACACCATTAAATATCATAACTTTAACTACTTTTAAATAATTTATTTATTAACTTATTAAATCTCCTTAAATAATTAAAATTAAATCTTGAAATATTTTTATCTGTCAAACAGTCCGATAAAAGTTGAGGGGCTATTCGTCCAAATAAATCGTCTATTAAATAAAGCATTTAAACATCCTGGTACATTTAATTAATGGTGTATTTAATTTTGTTACTCTGGCTAGACTTTCGACAACCACACCGGTAACGTTGCTTCTTGGCTCAGTTTTACTTTCCAATTTAATGCAGATGTACTGTACATCCCTACAGCATTAGTAAATCAAAACAATTTGTCAGCAGTATATTTTAATTAACCATTGCTTAATGTTTTTGGTTTTTTTAAAAGGAGGGAGCGCTGTTTGCTTCTACTGTTTTAAACTGGGATGATGGCATCCATTACGATTACCAACAGTTTGACAACAAAATGTAGCTTATATCATTGTGGTCTGTAGTTCAATAACAGTTCATCCAACTGGACTAATAAATTTCATATTCCAATCATCAATGTCTGACATGTGAAATACAATAGCCAACCAAGTAGTCCTTTAAGTTAGCAATTTAGTAATATTATTTTACCATTCACTTTGAAGATGTGCAAATTTTTTTAACACAATCATGTTGCAGATGTTGCCGATCGCCATTCTGGTAGCCATCTTTTGTTTAAAAGAGTGTTTTCTGAAAGCGTGGCGCATTGAATCATGAGTCATCAGAGGCTGCAGCACTGAGGCAAAATCTGTTGCTTTGGGGATTTTTATTGCACTTTGTATTTGCAAAAAGTGAAATATCTGAACACGACTTATTTATGTCTGCTTTGTTTTTCTGTATACTTAACCTCTGATATTTACATTGCATCGGAAATGAAAATAGTGGATGGGTGCATCTCTAGTTGTAGAACCAAATTATGGTTTATGTGATGATTATTAAAAGCAGAAATTATTCAGTTGAAGAAAACTATGTCAAGTTTCCCTGTTTAAATTAAGGAAACTTTGATTTATTTATTTTTTTATTTGGAAGCAGAACCTGAGACAAACTGTTCGCTTGGACCCAGGAGGTTGTTCCATCAGAACAATAAGAAATAACAATGACTTCTTTGCATCCTACGAAGAGCAGAGAACCTTACTGCAGAGGGACATTGTTATTAACAGCCTCCATCATATGGAGGAAAGTCTAAAACTGGAGAAAGTGTTTTGCTTGGACCAGCTGTGCTTTGGCAGAGACTGTCCTCACTGTGTTCTCATTTCACAAGTCCAGAATAAAATTCCCCAAATTCTCAACCCATTTTCTCCCTTTTCAAAGTGTAAATGCAGAAGTTAACTTTGAATTTAATGAATTCACTGCAGATATATCTATACAAGTCAGACTTTGGTTATAAAATCTGGAAAAACATAACTTTAAGGAGATGTATGGACAGACAAAAGGAGAAATGAGTGTTGCAATCGATTGTATGGTAAATGCATCATGCAAGGTATTGACATATTTAGTCTCTAGTTTTTCAGGATCAATTGTGTTAATAAAGACAGTTGATCCTGTCTTTATTAAGTGTCGGGTTGTTGGTGGTCGACTCCCCCTAGTGGTCTGGAGGACACCCGTTTTGAGGAGCGAGTTTGCAGAGTTTCATAGTTTTTTTTTTTGTTTGCAGAATTTTCCTTTCTGTTTTCTGTGGTTGGATCATTTTTCTGTTGCTTTTGTTTGTTTTTTTTTTAGTTTCTTTTGGATTTTGCATTATTCATGTGTTTGCACCTGAATAATCTTAATCTTAAATGTAATCTAACAAAGATCATATGTGGGGTTCCTCAAGGTTCCATTTTCGGACCACTTTTAAATGTCTACACGTTCCACTTGGCTAGGACTGTAGGGTATTTCAAAAAGTACTCCATTATGTATCTATGCATTACTCTTGACCACAGTCTTGACTCATCCATTTGTGGATGTGGAAAAATTTCCTCCTGAATTTCTTTTATTTCTTTCTATGTATTTAATGCAAAAAACGTTACTGTTATTTTATGCTTTGCTTGTCTTAGGAATGGATAATATATTGCTATAAAATTGGCTTTAGATGTTGCTGTTCTTTGTTGTTGTTTTTTTTTTTTTACCTTACTGGTATGAGCCATAAGTAGAACTGGACTGATATTAACAACCAGTGTTGATGTCCACTTTGTTGCCGTTTGGGAGTTGGTCCTGTGGTATTTGTCATGTGACAGAGAGATTGATGAAAGATTGAGATTGTGGGGGTTTTAACTGAAGCAGAGAGGCCATGTCTGTGGTGTGGTTGTTTTTTAATGGCGTCTAAACATCAGGAAATAATGTCTGATGTCTTTAAATATCAGTTATCAGGCAGAAAAGCAATAGCATTTGTCTTTAAATTGTTCTTTCCCTTGTGTTTTCCTGCACCGTTTCTATAGTTTCTTCACTATTTATTTTCCCTAGAAAGTTTCACTCTTATTTTTTAAAGGTATCTATAGTTTTTCATGTTTACTCTCTGGTCACTTTCTCTGTACTTTTTTTTATTCCTTCATCAGAGGTAAAGAACGTCTCCCTTTGAAGGAGTCCATTGTCTGTAGTCCTGGTGGTGTGGAAACAAAAAATTATTAAGGAAAACGGCTCAGAAAGGAAAGTAAAGAATCTGAAGGAGGAAGATGTGGATCTGAAAAGAGATGATTTGGAAATGAGGGCGAGAAGACAGGTTGTGAAATGCAAAACCAGAAAAGCATTATTGTCATGTCAAAATCTGGACAGGAAGTCGTGATGCAACAGGATGTCATTAAGCATTAAGTGCTGCACCGAGATGTCAGATTTTTTTCTTTAGTACATTTTTAATTTTTCTTTTTCTCCACATCCTTCTGCCTTTAAACCACCTTTTGTCACTCTCCTTATAACCCCGTCCTGTTCTTCTTTCTCTTTTTTTTTCCCGTTACTCGGCATTTTCCGATAATGAATGCAGATCAATTGCAGTCTGACGTTGTGCAGCGCCTCACGTTCATCCTTTCTGTATTTTTATGGTGGTAATTGTAGATTATCTGTGCTTCTGCGTGTTGGAGAGGAGGTAAACAATCACAATGTGGAGTTGATTCATAGAGGCGACGACCACAGTTTCATAGTTTTATTGCTGCTATACATCACTGCCATAACCTCACACACTCACCCCGAGCAGCCGTGTGTGTGTGTGTTGAGGAAACACGGGTGACTCAGAACATTGTGCAGTAGGTTATGGTTTGGATCATGGAGATTTTACACCGCCTGTTACAGCTAACCTTTGCAGTTTGAATCGACTCAAACTGGAAATGTCAACAGGAAACATGTTAGTGGATAATAACAGCCTGCAATTTCAAACCGGATCGTTGTTGTGTTTGGTGCTGAACAACATCTGTGTTTCCATGTGAGGTTATGTTGGTGCTATCGACCCGGCAACGACTCGTCAACCAGAGAGAATGGACTAAATGTTTGGACTGTGTGAAGACGGTATGTTTCTTTGGTTTCCAGATCTTAAAAGTTGTTTAAAATGTTAAATTAAAGATTCACGACCATCTAACAAGCTAATTAGTTCCTTTCTGCCTTTGTTTGAAAATACGCACTTTAGATTGATTTTAGAAGATGCTTATACGTTTTCACAAATATGGAACAACATCCATGCTTAGCTATTTTTTTTGTTTCTTGGACAAAACAATTATTCAAAAATAAGTATTACAGATATGTTGGTGTGATAAAAAAAATATTACTTTGATTTGACAGTGATTTAATAATAATAATAAAGAGTAACTTTAAGCCTTTATTCCCCACAAGACAATTTGCTTGTCAGTCATTTTGAGTAGTTACTCATCCATTCTACTTAATTGTTAATATGCCTATACTTTTATTTTATTTTAACTTTTTTTGGTCATTTAAGCTTTTTTCATAATTTTGATTTTTTTTTTTAGTCATGTCAAACTTTTCCTTGTCATTTTGACTTTATTGGTGATGTACTTATCCACTTTGACGTTTTTGTTCTAACTTTTTTCTCATCTTTGTGCATTGCTACTTTTTTCTTGTCATTTTGACTTTATTGTTCAGTTACTTTGTCATTTCACTTCTCTGTCAGCTTACTGAATATGTTCGCATACATTAAACTTAGTTTTTCAGCTTTTTTTCTTGTAATTTCGACTATTTTCTCATCATTTTGACTCTTCATTTCAACTTTTTTTCTCTTCTTTTTGAATTTTATTCTCACCCTTTCCACATTTTTTCCTCATATCATTTATTTTACAGTAATTTTAAACTTCTCCTAGTTTCCAAGTAAGCAACAAGAAAATGTTTCCTCCTACTTTTTTTTTTTTTTTTTTTTTCTCCAACTGACTAAAACTAGTAGTCAAAAAAGTGAAAATCAACTATCAAATCAGGAATCTGAATGTCTGGACATTTTGGTAATAAGCTTTTGTTTTGCTTGAGATATCAGATCCTCATTTAGATTTAAATCGGCCTTCTGGGTTCGTATGGTAATGTTTGACATCAGTGTATGCGGCGCCGCTTTGGCACACTTTGTTAAAGCCAGAAAGCCATTATTTTAGGATAACAGTTTTAAACATTTAACGCCTGAACACCGTTTCTAACCCAAACCTCAGAGAGCTGGTGTTGGAGGTTTGATTTCCACCTCCGTGACCTGGAAGCAGGTGTGTCTGAGCGGGACGCAGTTGTCTGCCATCCCTGTTTGGAAGCAGCTTTTGCACTTTGGACAGAAACCATGTCCCAATCTCCCAGAACCTGTCCTTTCCACTGCGCCACTTTTGTTTTTTTTTTTTTTTTTTTTTTTTACCTGTGCTTTCTGTTTTTTACCTGCCTCAGTATCATCTGTTCCTGTCATTCAAACCAAAGGCTTTTCTTTTTTGGGACAAAAAAATGCTAGTTTTGAATTAATGATAAATCTCACAGCATAATTGCCATTTTTTCAACTCTAAAATGTCTGTGATTACAAAACATGTACAGATCAGTTTAGTGTTGCATGAAGATGGAGTAAAACTCTTCCTCTGTCTTGGTGGGACATTAGTCCTTCAGTCCTGCAATTGTTCTTCAGGTGATGAAAGGCTGAATTTTTAAATGTTTTTATGTGGCTCTGAAGGTTCAGGTCTGAGTCCATCACTACACTTGGACTTATGTTAGTCTGTGATATGCTTTGCCATGATTTACAGGAAGCTACACCATAAATGTGTTTATAAAGTTTAAATTGATTGGTGAAACAATCTTAAGGTCAGGTTTGCACATTGTTTACTGGATTTGTGTTTTGTATCTTCTTTAATCTGTACATCACATCTTCATCCTTCTTCAGTAGCTGTGGTGATATTTGTTTTACAACAAAAATTGAAAAAACGATTGTTTTTGTCACAAGTTCTGACAAAAACAAAAAAATTGTTAGGGGTGGGTATTTATAGTACCATTTAGCCTTATTGTGGAATAAAAGTTAGAATAATAAGAATTCTGATTTATTGGGACAACAATGAACACCGGGAGTTCAGGTAGAAAACCTGTCTTCTCACTGCCCAAAATACCTTTTCTTATTGTTTTGTTTTTGCCTCTGAATAGTGAAGACATTTGACCACAATACCAACAAAAATACGGCAAACAGTAAGTTATTAGGGAAGAAATCCAAATGGACTGACCTTTGAAGATCTACGTGTCAGTAGTGTTGCTCCCCAGTATTCAGGACTACTGGAAACAAAATAATAATTTGCATCCCTTCCTCACAAAGTTATGTCAAAAGACGGGTTCTGATCAATATTTTGGAACGTCACTGGATGATAGAATGAAGGGATCGACTGGACATGACAAACTGTTTAGAGCCAGGCCTCTCTATGAGGACATCCTCAGTGCGTGCCAAGCTTATTTCCACCCCAGGAGTTTGAGGCCAGATTGTGGCAACTAAGGCAAAGACTGAAATAACAGTACATGAGGGACAAGCCAACTAAATGGGGATGAACATTTTTGTTTTGGCTGAATCAAGCATTGGCTGCAGATTTAGTATGCACCCTGGCAAAACTCTTATGATGAAGTCATGAACCTCATTCACACATCCTCTCTTGGCACCATTTTTACATGGACAACTTTTATTCTAGTCCCAAAATGTTCATGGACACACACACAAGGTCTCTGTGTGCGCCACCATCCGTCCTGCTTTCTCTGGGAACAGTAACTAGAAGGGTGAAGGATGGAAAACGGACTGTTCACCCCCAGTTGTGACCTGCAATAAAGATATGGGGAGACCTTTCAAACCAGCTTACAAACAAATCACTTGCACCGGACCTCGTTGCTGCACTTTCTGGACATTGCCACAGCAAGTGCCTTCATCTTACATCGTGAGATAAGCCGGCCGAGGCCCAACTAAGACGACAGCGTGTCTTCTGATGGTGGACGATGAGCGCTAAGTACCTACTATCTATTCCAAGAGTTTGGAGCTTTTAGTTACTATACACCAAAAATCTGCAGGAAGCTTAATTTTTACCGTGCCCATTATTAATATAATTATTTGTAAACTATTATCATATTGGTTTGTGTTGTATAACATTGCTTTTATCTTTATATACTAACACTTTAAATAATGTAAATAAAGTTGCCTTGCAATGTGGCTGAAATATGAATCTTATTCAAGTGTTTACATCGTCGCTGCGGCCATGATTTTTTTTTTAATGACTTATCACGTGAAAAGCGAAAATTCACATTGAGATCCAAAAATATATATTTTTGGATGGCAACATAACTGGAAAAGCAGTGAAACTATTTGACAGTAGCTTCAGAAATATTCTTTGCACAATGTGCAAGTTATTGCAACTTTAAAGACAGCATATGCTTTATAATTGAAAATCAATGCTTTTTTTTGTAAAGTTATATATTTTTCAGACTTAACTGTTGTGAATAAGCTTATTCGTATGATCTTAATTGGATTTCTTATTTAATGGAAACACCGCAATTGCAAAATTGTGTTTGACATTCACAGAATATCAGAAAAATTGCTCACATTTGTAACGGAAATGCAGCTAGAGATGCCTCAGCAAAAGTAACGCGCCCGGTCCTGATGCAGCAGAACACTGAACTCCACACCCTTTATCCCAAAACACACGCTCTCCCATTCAGAAGATGAGCACAAAAATCCACCTTTACATCCAAATAAATTTTTTTTGGTGAGGAACATAAATGGAGGGAAAAAATGAAACAGTTTGACAGCAGCTTGAGAAATATTCTTTACACAATCTAAAATGGTTTGTTCGTGGATGTCTACGTGACACTACGTTTAAGGGCAACATATACTTTGTAATTGAAAAGCAACGTTTTTTTTGGCAAATTTATATCCTCCAATATATATCTCAGACTTATATGAATACATTTTTAAGATATTGAAGTGTTCTTTCTTTGGCCCTGACCTTTTCTCTTTTTCTGTTCTGACAATTGCAAAAAATAATTTAAGTGTAGGCTGAGTGTTTTCATCAGATTCATACATGAGCTGTTCAAAGCAACACGCGCGCACACACACACACACACACACACACACACACACACACACACACACAAGGACTCATCCAGCCTGAGTGAGTCGCCAAGTTCAGTTTTCTATTAAGACGAGTGCCAGGTCAAGAGAGCTCTTGACTCTGACAGGCTCTCCATCTCCTGCCCACACACACGCACACACACACACACACACCCGCACACTCTGTCCTGACCACCATCAGGCCAAATGAGCTGGTTAAGTGTATAATTATGGGATGTTTATGACTTCGCTCCGTCAGTTACTGACAGTTTTACAATTATGTATTTTCGTGGGGTGAAAGGAAATATTTTCACTAATTTAGCTCTCAGGTGAGAATTTGAGGGAAATTGGTTCTTCTGCTGTAAAAAGCGTCATGTTTTCATTGATATAAAGAAGTTAGGAAAAAATCTCTACATCCTCAAACAACGTCATTCTTCAACAAAGAACTACAGATTCAATGTTTTCATCCTTGAACATATACGTGGACTTAAAAGAGGGCAGCTTATCGAGTGCTTTTCAATAAATGTATAAATAAAATGCTTTTATCATGACTGCTGTTATAAGGCTGTCTGAGCTGCCTTTAAACTAAACCCATTCAACTATTATCCAAACATAAAGACCAAATAAATTATTATGCAGACTTTTTCCAATACATGTCTGAGACCAAAAAAAGCATTGAAGCGGCTTATCAAATGCTCACAAAACAGTTTTCAGCTTTATAGCTTTCTACACAGGGATTTAATTGTACATTTCCTTTTAGAGTAAAGGAATCGCGACTATATCAAATTAAAACGGATTAAAAACTTTTTTTGCATTGTCATCAGAGATCTGGACTTTGACTTAAACGATTGATTACTTTTTCAGTCCTTCTGTTGTAGATTTGTCGCTGTGTTTGGGATCATTGTTCTGTTGATGACCCAGTTTGGAGCAAACCGCAGCCACCAAGACAGATGGTCTCCATTTTTACTCTACCATACTTTGATGTGCAGAAGAGTTCAGAAGTTGTTTTTAGTTGCTGCTGTTTGATATGACATTTGATATGAATCTGCTCCATATAATTAAACTGAACTGGATTCAATAGCAGTGTTTCTATCAATGCATGTTGATGTTCATTTTGAAGTATCGCATTAGGAAAGGCTGACGGGAACAGCAAAATTTGAAACGACTTGCTCAATTCTGCAAAAAAAGTTGACGCATTCCTGAGGTGGTTTTAAGCTTTTCCCAAAAAGAGTTGATCTGCTAAAATGAAAATGGAAACACATTTGTCAAAGGTGATGGGAGTGGTGGAACCATCCACCTGTGCCTTACCAGAGTCAAAAACCTCAGAAAAAACATGAAGTGCCAACCGGTGGCTCTGAGAGGAGGACTTTCTCCGTTTGAGATGTGTTATCCATGCTAGTTTGCCTCCTCCACACCTGGTTTATTACTGCCCTCTGTCAACCGCCAACATCTGACGAAATTACGCTTTCCTTAGTCTGGTTGACTCACGTCAAACCAGTAGCTGGAAACACCTAATTCATGAGTCCCATGATCAACAACTGGATGCTGCCAATGGCACAAACCACAAAGAAGAAGACAGGAAGTAGTTGGAGGATGATGGCGCTGCATGTTTTTCAATGACTTAAAGTTTGAACAAACTTATTCACATGTGATTTCAATTGCTTAGCTTATTTACTGGAAACAGCAATTGCGAAATTACATTTTGTCGTAACTTGCAGAATATTGACAAAGTTTTGTGCACATTTGTTATGGAAACGCAGATAGTGTGACAGGTGATTGGATGCAGCTGGGGCAGAATATGAGACAATGATTAGCAGCTGGAATGGGGAGGATTGTATCATGAGTCGAAATACAGAAACAGAGAATGAAATGAAAGAAAACCAGAAACGCAAATAAAGACTAATCTAAATGAATTAAATCGAAAAACGATGAGAATAACTAAACACAAGGAATAAAATATAAGACCGGGACATAAAAAGCAAAGAAATGATCAAAACAGAAAACGACAAATAAGTTGTTTTTCTTGTAACTCACTATAACAATATGGAGTAAATTCTCTCCATTAACACTGATGTATTGATTTATGTCTTTCATGCCTATTTCATGTGCAAAGCGATTTTGATTCTTTGTGCTGGAGACGAAGCTTCGCCTCAGTTCTCCAAAATCTGAGCTAGAGAACAAGAAAATAGAGCAGCTTCCTCTACTTCTGTATATTCTTGCAGAAACATGATTTGTACAACCGGCTGTAGAAATTAAATACAAGAGAAACCGTGTTGTTTCCCTTTTTCCATCAAGGAGGCTCAGCATTTTCTCGCAGGACGGCCTGTAATCCCACTCGGCTTATAAAATGTATTCCTGCATAAAAACAAGACGTTTCCCCCAGCATTCGTTTCAGTTTGTTTTACTACTGCGCTGTTACCAGAGCCGGCACAAAACAGTGTTGTTATTTAAAGTGAAGCATAAGAAGGGGAATCCAATCCCAGGAGAGCCCGTGTTTCTGTTGTAGCGCCAAAGAGAAGTGATGAAAGCTGCTGCCTGTTTAAAGAAGAGGGGGAAACGTCTCCGACAGACACTTCTTTCTGTACCAAGATGTTATTCCCTATTGAAATATTTGTTGAGTCAGGCACACTGTACGTCTTTTTCTTTTTCTCCGTCGTCGGCTCTGTGGGGTTTTGTTGAATTCAGGAGAAAGAAAGAGACCCTACATCTTGGCAAATCTATTAATAATGTGCTGACTGTATAAAACTGCAGATAAATATGCTGTTCCTTAATAATAACAACATATAATTGTTGGATGTGTTGGATAAATGCAGAGCTAATTTATTTGATCCTAATGTCACTGTTTATAATAATCCCTGGTCTGCATGTGGACCAGTATTGCTAAAAATCTATTTTCACAGTAATGTACTAAATAAGCCTCACAGTAAAACTTCTGCTGGAAGATAAATTGTCCCAGAAGTTATTGCAAGAAACAATATTGTTGTTAGGAGACCATTTTCCAGTAATATAATTATTAAGGCATAACGCAAAACCAGGTTCTCAAAGATCAATAAACTTTAAATTTTAACGAATATTTTACACTGGAACACATTTTAATTATCCAGAAATAAACAAAACAGAAACATTTAATGCAATTAATTACAAAGTCCAAGGCAAGACCAAAGCACCAGACTGAAGACTTTTATCCAGTTTTTGGTAAAAAGAGAAAGACAATAAATCTCCCAAATGGAGATTATTGAGCTTGTTGTAATTTATCATGAGATCAGTTGATTTATTGCTTGCTGTGGCCTTGTGCTAACCTGTTTTCTGCTACATTACAGCCTCTTTCCTTTGTTTACAGTCATGTTGAAAAAGAGATCCATCCATCCATCCATTTTCTGTTCACTCTTGTCCCTTAATGGGGTCGGGAGGGTTGCTGGTGCCTCTCCAGCTACGTTCCGGGTGAGAGGCGGGGTACACCCTGG
>CAEGAE010009616.1:0-24761 GCA_903067095.1 Girardinus metallicus
TCGCTATTTTTTTTTTCTTAGTTAAAACTTATTTCTCACCTTGTTATCTAGTCATAGTGTACAAAGTCCATACATTCCTTTTTATGTGAGCTTACATTTAAGTCTAGCAGGGAAATGGGGGCGGGAACTTGCGTGGGTGACATCATGCTGCAAGGAGTCTAGTTTAAAATAACTGTGGAGCTCATTTAAGAATATCGTGATATAGCAAAAATATATCAGGATATTACGTTTTTCTCATATCCCCCAGCCCTAGTCAGACGGTCATGTTGTGATGGGTTTGCAGTTGTGTCCTCCTCTTTCTGGTTTCACATGATGGGTTGAACAGTAGTTTGTATCAAGAGGACAAAGCTATTATGCTATTTTCTCATTAGAATCTGGAATCTTGTTTTCTTTATGACTCAAGTTTTGTTTGGTGAGATATCAGTCAAAATGGTTAAAGGTTGCAGAGAGGGGATAAACAGACCTTACTGTAGAAGAAGAAGGAATTGTATCTCCAGGGAGTAAATTACAAAAGACATATATGTGGATTTAATCTGAGACACTTGATCCTTCTTAAATTCCAGCAGACTGCCAGCTGTTTTTGGACTGAGACAACTGGGTTTTGCCCGAGTTCAAAAAAGACAAGTCCCTTGAGCCGCTGAATGTTTTCTGTAGCTCCATGTAACATCTGCTTGTTAAGTAGAGCAACTTATCGAGTAGAAATGGACAGAGAGGAATTTAGTGTCTTCATCCTAAAGGTCTCAGAATCATTTAAGAAATAACATGACACTTCTGTTATCGTCTGTAAGTCAAATCAGTTTCCTGTAATTTCATTGTTTAGCAAATAGCACACAACAAAACAAACAGGTTCATCTGGAGTCAGCGCTCTTCACAAAATTAAAGCTTATAGGTCTTTGAGAGAGCGAACTTGCTTTAATATGTCATTATCAATATATGACTTGAAAATGATCTCAAAAACAACAATATTATCGTTTATTTCAATAATTACTGGGACAGTTTATTGTCCAGCAATAAACTGGGACTAGTCCTGTCTTATCTATTGGTCATCTATTTACTAATAGCAAAAATATATAAAAAATATAAGGTTCCTTTTATCTATTGATGGAAGGTCATGTGACTTTTGAAGTGTGGAACCACTTTAAAACAGAGATCCTTTATTATCTCAAAATTAAACATTTTCCTTTGGCCTATCTTGAAAGTTGAAAGTGCTGCTTTTGAAAGTAAAGCATAACTTTGTTCAAACTTTCTACAACGGGATACAAAACAACTAAAACCAACAGCAAAAGTAGAAAATGGTGAAAAGTCTGGCTTTTTTTGTAACAACTTGAATGAAATGTAAAATGTAGTTTTCTCTTTCTTGATCTGGCCTTGGTTCCTCCTCTGAGTTCACTTTTAAGCATCTCATTGATACCGAAAATAGTAAATTTTGAGTCTTCCTCCATTAGGAACCGCATCTACACAGAAGAGTGTTGTGGTCGGTACGGCCAAGTAGTGCTAATGAATGGTCTTTGGTCAGAACACGATCAGACTGTCAAGTTCCCAACTGATCAATCACTGACCACCACAGTCAGAGTATTTGTGATTCTATCTTAGCAACATAACTGTTGCTAAGATAACTGCCCTTCAATATCTCAGTCTGGAGGTCTTTGGACCTTGATTCTGTATTGTCTGTTCAGCCATTCTGTTGCAGACTTTCTGCTGTGTTTGGGATTGTTGTTCTGGTGACGACCCAGTTTGGGCAAAGCTTCATTTGTCTGACAGACGGCCTCATAGTTAACCGCAGAATACTCTGACATACAAAGGACATTACACTTCCTGGCCAAACAAAAAGTTATACCTGATTTTAACTGAGCAAATAGATCTGAGCTTCCTGTTGGACAGTTGATGCCTGGACAGCTGTTTTCCAGCTGACAACAAGTTATTTAACCCGAGCTGATGTAATGAGGAACTTCTCATTTCTCATACAACCGTGCTGAAAGGCTCATCCTGTGGTCGTGGAAAAGACGGTGGTCTGTTTAAGAAGGGTCAGATCGTTGGCATCAAGCTGAGAAAACATCTGGAGATGCAGAAACAAACATTGGTTTGAGAACCATCCAACGAATTATTAAACACTGGAGGGAAAGTGGAAAACCATCGTGTTTGAGCAAGAAATGTGGTCATAAAAGAACCCTGAATGTCCATGAACGGTGATCATGGACATTCACGTAAAATTAAAGAAAAACATAACAAAACCAATAATCATTGAGGCTAACCGGAGAAAAAGATTGAACTCTACAGGGATGGAAGGTCATGTGAGCTGGTGAGTCCATATTGGCCTCCTTCCAGAGTGATTGGTGCATTAGGGTAAGAAAAGAGGCAGATGAAGTGGTGCTCCCCTCATGCTTTCTGTAGCACCCAGAAGTGCTTTATTTATTTATTTTTTTTTTAATTATCTCCAAAACTGGTCCTTCATGGCTTTGAACGAAGCAAAACATAGAACAAGGGACTGGATTTTACCAGGCTACTTGCATTATGGCCAAACAATTCTTCCTTTGGTCCTATCTATCCAAAGGACATTGTTCAAGTAGTTTTACAAACCTAAGTTATGGTGCCAGGCTCCTTTTAGAGAAGCTTTTTCGCAGCTGCACTTCCAAATAAGTCATACTTCTTTATCCCTTTTCAAATGTACCAGTCATGAATTTAAGCCTTTAACAAGCTAGCAGAAGCCTGAAGAGTCAGAGTTGATGCTTTTGGGTTTTTCTCAATTTCTCCAAGCATTGGATGGTCTGTCCTAGACTTGAATCGCTGCTAAGAAGAACCGTCAGCAGCTTTAAATGTTTCCCACTTGTAAATGTTGGTTTTCATATTGTTTGGAAATGTCTCAGTAACCCAGATTAATAGGCAAAACTAGTTCCTTTTTTGAAGTCATTGCCGGTCGATATTCGACCTTAGTGTTCTGTTAAACACAGCTTTATGCACCAGAGCAGCAAACTGCTACTTCTTCTTTATTTAAAACAACAACTGTGACAAAGTGCTGTAAAGAACGTTAAAATTATGGAACATTTGGACAGCAGAGAAAAAAAATGACAACAGAGAGCAAGGGACCTAGGATTGTGCTCTGTGGACCCCCATGAGGTAGAGGATTCAAAACCAGCATAAGCGGTACCACTAAAACCCAATTGGTTCTGTAAAACAAGTTAATGAGACAGTAACTCCTGCTGTTGCTCATGCAATCAAATCCACTTGATAAACACAAACGTTTATTGCGAGAGCACTGGCTCACCTCGATTGCTCTTTTAGGTTTCCTACAAAGGAAAGACGTTCTGACCGACTTCCAGTTTCCTCCGTCCACCTGCCCATGGACACCTGCGCTTCATTATCATCCAGTGTTTGTTCTCGGCCATCTGCGAGGGGGTTTCCTTGTGCTCCCACTCGTCTCCCTTGACCTCTGTTTATCTGTTCTTCTGGCCACCCACGTTAAGAACTTGACCCACTTAAGCCTCCTGACCAAACCAGGCTTCAGACTACACAGATTCTGCTTATGGCAGGTGGTTGTTTTCTTTTTTTTCTTTTTTTTTTGGCGTCTGAGGTCATTAGCACCAGGGAGGGAAATCTGCTGAGCTTTGTTAGATGTTGGTCGAAGCAATGATGACTTTTTCTGATCGAACGGTCTCAGAGGTTTGCATTTGCCTTAGCCTTTCTGGACGTAACCTTCTGCGGGCTTAAGAGAAGGAGTCAGTTGGACCCAGTGTGGTTTTTACCCGGTGCGTGGTCTGAACACCTGTTACAGCGTATTCTGTGAAGATCGTACATTCTGACCGCAGGAGATGCTGTTGAATTTTAACACAGTGCTACACCAAAGAACGACAATTTTGCAAGGGGAGAACAAACTCAAAGGGAAAAATTAAGGAACAAAGAAAAAAAAAAGTAACATCTGACCACTTGTATTATCACTATTATGGAAACATAGACAGTCACAGGACATGATAGCTCGTCAGATATTGTGACCACAATGTAACTTACACCGGGTTACAAAAAATATTTTTTGGAAGTTGTCTATGTTTTTTCAACTGAGTTACGACTATTTTCCACCACTGAATCCAAACATGACATCCATTTTCCCCAATCAGGCTTTTATTCTGCTTTGGTTTAGAGAAATCTGATCTTCTAACTAAACTGATGACATTTTTGTGACATTATCAGTTCATTTTTGATAATATTTCTCACTCACAAAAAAGGTTTTAGGAGAACAAAAAAATTGTTTTCTAACAGAGTGTATTAACTAAATGTTACAAATTTCGATTTCTGTAAATTGAATAATAAGCACCGATAAAGGTAAGTAAATGTAAATTGAACATTACGTCTTCATTTTGTAAAATTCTCCGTCTCTTTTCTGTCCTGATGGAATGTCTCCTCATGTGAGAACAAGTTATGCATTTTGATGCTCATGTGGCTCCATAGTTCAGAAAGTTGACCTGATTGAGCAAAGCCAATGCAATTTTTAGATTCATATCAAAATTACGCTAAAATAGTTTTAAACAACCCAGACAAGTTTTTGTCTGTTGGCCAGTGCTAAGGTAAAATACTAAACTTTACTACTCTACTATCAAGTACTTAATGATTTTGCATTAGTTATAAGTTTTTTGCAAATATGGTGTAACATCTATTGACTCTTCATAAGCTTTTATAAGGCTTATTTTGTGTGTGTGGTTTTAGGCAGCGCTATAGAGAAAAACAGCCTTACATGGCACTGGTTTCGGGAACTGATGGTCTGATGGGACACCGCTCCTCCCCTCTTCCTTGCTGTCAGGTGTGCTCTTCCTGAGTGTCACGCTCAACCAGGTGTCTCAAATATAATGTGTTAGTTGTGCCGACTGCCCTTGTGACTGAACCAGGATGCTGTGGATAGCTGGGGTCAGGCCCTGGTGTGTTTCTGTTGAGGCCCCAGTGAGAAGCCTGGAGGTCCAGAGGAAGATGACGACATTCATTCCTCCCCAGCCGGCTCTTCAGGATACGGGAGGCGGACTCAGACGGACCACCTGCCTGCATCTTGACTCAGCTCTATCTGCTCTGGGTCGCACCTCAAAGGCAACGGCTTAGATTTCATGGGAAACTTCTCCTTCTTGTACACTGTAAATATTTTGCCTCCTCTACTGGCACTCCAGCGCTGCTCAGCGAGCGTGTTTCCCTTACTCAAGACACACAGAAACGCCTCTTGTTTTCTCTGAGCGTCGTTTGATCGTCGAGGCGGGTCACGCCGGTTTCCAGGCTTCATTGAAGTGTGGTCCGGGGTAACTTCTCGGCGGCCGTGACGAGTCCAGACCAGCTTTCAAGAGCTCCGTTCGTGACGACTTCACTCGAGTGTGAGGTAAACCCGGGTTAGCTGTGTTATCCCGCGGGATTGAGCTCATCGGCGCACAGGTGCAGCGGATTAAAGTGGGGGCTTAAACATTTTCACACACCTTGAAGTGATGTTTCACAGTTTGCCACAAGCTATGCAGGATACACAAAAGGATGAGGTCACGGCTGAAGTGTTATCTGGCCACACAGAATGCTGTGTGTTTAAAAACTAAACATCACCCTGAAAAATCATCCCCATATTACATGATGGTGGCAGCATCATGATGTGGGGATCTTAAGCCTGGACAAGGTAGTTTATCACAGGAGAAGTCCTGGAGGAAAGGGGCTACAGAAGACTGGGTGATTAAATTGATATTATTGATTAATGGAATTTTTGGTTTTGGAAAATTTTTATTATTTTTTTTTTTAATCAATTTACTTCTTGAGTTTCCATAGTCCAGAGTAATGTCACCAAACACAATGCGTGTCCCAACGAAATTTTAGCAATTTTTTCTTACTTTGAATTCCAGTCAATGCTTCAAATGAATATTTTATTTGTAATAACGAGAACATAGTTATAACATTACAAGAACACAGCACTAATGTCCAGAATCACGTCATAATATTAAATGATTAAAGTTGTAATTTTACGAGAACTCCAACAGAAGAAATGACAAAAAATAGATTATAAGTATTGAGCATCTTGCGATGTTTTACTTTTGTTTAACAGATAATAAAAATACTTTCAGCACATCATCATTAACTAGAATCAAATGACTGTGCAAAAATCTGTCTGTTTTGAAGAAAACTACAATGAGTCATGTCACATTTTGACAAGGTTTTTTCTCACTGAAAGAACTTTTTTCTTGTAATTTTAAGACATTTTCTTCTGTTAAAGTTGCGCCTTTGTTCTGCTTATTTTACGACGGCATTCTGGTAATTAAATAAAAATGGTAACACTTTATTTGACGGGTTGTGAATAAGACTGTTATGATACCGTCATAACACAACAGTCATTAATATTCACGAAGTCTTACTCATGTTCATGACAGGTGTTATATCATGTTTATGACGGAGTCATGACAGTCTTATTCACAACCTGTCAAAGTGTTACCATAAAATTTCTCGTAGTCGTCTGTCGTTGCATGTTTGTCCAGATAAAGGTCTGTCTGCCCGGACACAAAACATTTTCTTCTGTGTGTTTAATATAGGAATGCACTTTTAAAAAAGTAATATTTTCTGTCAGAAATCGATTGGAATTAGATCTGGTGTAAAAAGAAAAACAAACAGCAGAGCTTTTCTTTTGAAGCCACGTCACCCAGCCCTAACAACCTCCATAAACACAGATTAGTTTAGATTAAAGAGTATTCACGTACAAGAGAGTAGAATGCATACAAAAACCTGCCACACCTTTCAGCTTTTCAGTTCTAAAACCGTGCATTTCTTTCCTCCCACTTCAGAATATTGTTCGTCTGTGACCTAAAATCCCCCCAAAAATGCATTAAAGTCATAACCTGAAAAATGGGGGGGGGGTTAGGGGGGGAGTACAAGGAGTGTGAATGCGTGTGCAAGTCACTGTAATTCTCTCCTGTTTGTGACGCACACACTTTTCCACTGTGGAATTCAGAATTTTTCCACAAATAAAGTGAAAGTTTGATGTTCCCATTTGGCTGTGGTGGTTGTGGTGAAGGAGCACGTTAGAGTTCAAAGGGTTCACCTTTTTTTTTTTTTTTTTCTTTTTCTTTTGTCGTGCGTCGAAATAGGAGGGGGGATATCGGGAAATATTTCTGGAAGTTGGGCGGCTGAGTCTATCCTCTTTCTGTTCCCAGGTGAGCTGACCGTCGGAGCTCCAGCGCCTCTCCGTTGCCATGGATGCTGGTGTTCGTGTCAGAGGAGGCCCGATCAGGTCCAGGGCGTCCGTACGGAAAGAGGTTTGTCTGCCTGGACACGAAACATTCTCTTCTGATATAGGAATGCTCACATTGATGAGGTCCAACTGGGTCAGTTCACAATGCAAGAGGTCCAGACCTGCTAACAAATCCTCGCTAACTAGCTAGCTAGATTTCTGCGTTTAACGTAAATGAAACAAAAAAAATATCGCCACTTAGCTGGACGACATTTGTTTTCACCACTGGCTCTCTTCTGTTGCCAGCCCAGATGAGGCTAGGTGAGTTCTTTGCAACAAAACAAAATAAACTTTCAAGCTATTCACTATGGGGGTTATTGTGATGCTAGGTTATAGCAACTGTCCCCTATATTTATAGTTTTGTTTTTTGGGGGGTTTTTTTATCATAAATTTCTTTCAAGGTGGCATTTAAAAGGTCTTAAAAAGTCTTACATTTGACTTGCATACATCCTGATAATAGGCTAGAAAATTACATATTGCAGTTCTTGTGCAAAATTTGCTCACATTGATATTTTTATGATGACTCTGAGTTGATATGTTTTGTAGCTGTAGCTACCATCTGACCACAGCTGCTTCTTTAAAAAGCCTCCCAGCAGGACAGAACCTGCGTTCAGTGCCGGATTATGATTTAGCTTTTTATTTGTTCAGTTGTTCTCTGTAGGAATGCAGTGGGCAGACTGCTGGGGGGGGGGGGGGTAAAAAAGTTTCCAGAGTCAGTTGTGATAAAGCAGAGCTTCTTGGACACGTCAAGCGATGTGCGTCCCGCTGTCCGTTTCTAGCGTCATTCTGTCAGGCAGCCGGCCACGGTGAATAAATCCAGAAAGTGTGGTCAGTCCTCGGCCCTCACCATGTGTGTGTGTATGTGTGTGTTTACAGACGGTGCGTGACTCCGGAGCCCAGTCTGCGAAGAGCCTCTTCAGGAGCAGAAAGGAGCTGTGCGGCGTTGGCCTGGAGCTGCCAGCCAGAGACTCTACGAGACTCTCTGAGGTTTGCTCTGCCCGGCCGCACTGATGGAGCTCAGTCGCATCTATGCACGGATAATGTAATGCTGACCGTGAGCTGTGTTCTTTCAGATTCACTTTGTGTGTCTGCCCGGACAATGTGAAGGGGAGGATTCCACCCAGCAGGTTGGGCACCGCCCCACAGCTGCCGTGCTTGTTTGTTTGATCTTGTCGTTCAGTATGATGGGTTTTTATTCTGTCTTGTTGCTTGTTTGTTTATTTCACCCAGACTCTGTCGTCCCTGCCCGCGGCGCTCTGCGAGCTGCTCAAGTCTCTCCACGCGCACAGCCTGAAAAGTGACGAGGTCCTGCTGCTCAAAGACTCGCGCAGGCTGGGGGAGCACAGAGACGTTCAGGTAGCCGCCGGCGTCGCATGTCGGGAAGTTATCTGCTGAGTCAGCAGGATGAGGAAAGCAAAAATGAGCTGGGGAAGTGAGGAGAGCGCAGACAGGAAGTGAGAAAACGGCAGTTTGGCTGTTAAACTTCTCCGTACCTGCCGCAACTTTTATTCTCGTCAACTTTTAATAAAGTGTTTATTATGAGAAAAAAAAACATTTTCAAGTAACAATCAACACAAAAATCAGATATACTTGTTTGTTTTCCTTGGTTTCGAGGAAAACCAGAACGTTTTCTTTCTATTAAAAAGAATTTGAAAAATAATATGATTTTGTCAGTGAAGTAGTGGGGCTTTCTGCAGCCAGCTGTAGTTTTAAAACAGAGTAACAGGTGGCGCTCTGATAGGCTTCACGACTTTTAATATATTTCCAAACAGTTTAAAGTCTGTGTTGTAAGCTACAAATGTTGGTGCACAACGAACAGTTGAGGGAGGGACAAAGATGAGTAGCTGGGCAGGAAATCAATGCAGTGGAGATATTTAATATTGGAAAATTTTGCAATAGTAGTGAATGTTGTGGTGGCAAAATCAGATGTGGTATCAGCTTCCTGTTTTCTTCTTTCCTCTCGTTCCCGTCTGTGCCTCCATCACTCTGTGACCTTTAGCTGTTAGTGTCCAGTGTGAGTCTCTAACTGGGTTAATATTACATTAGCATGTAAAGCCCAAGTTTATAACCCTTGGAAATATATTAACCAACCGCAAACAGTCCTTTACGATATGATTATTGCCTCCGGTGACATTGTAGTGACGATGTGACAGTTGAAACCCAAGGAATGATTTGGTTTAATTTGCTACAGTTTGGCAGTAGTGGTGGGTCCATGCATACAGAACCGACCATCAGGTGGTCCATTCCCACTGTCAGCGATAGACGGTGTTGCAAAGAGCAGACTGTAGGGGGAGCTGTTGTAGTGTTAGTCTATAGTACTTTGGCCACCGAATATCACAAGCATTTTATTAAGACTTTAGGCGACAATGTCAGTTTGTGAAAACAGTACCTTATGTCTCCTAGAATCCTTAACTTTTATGAAATAAATAGAACTCATTGCATACCGGATCTTAATGAGGTGCAGCATGTGCTGAATGCATGATACACTTTCCTCTGTTTCTGCAATGAGTAAGAACTTTAATGGTTTTTCACACTTCATGGTCCGGTGGACTCGGTTTGACTGGGGACTAAAATTGTAACATTAATTTCATTTTCAGCTGCTTTGGTTCTCTTCCACACCAAACGATCCAAGCCTTTTGAAAAACTTGTTCTCCACCTTGCCTGTGGTGGCGCTGCAGCAAGAAACACTGAAGGAAACAACATGAAAATCTCTAAGGAAGACATAAGTGAAACTTCCTTTGTCATAAAATGTAAACAAAATGGAGCAGCGTCAGATTTTATCGTTTGTAGGATTTCTCTTTTGTTTTTGGTAAAAGACCACGAGTCATTTCTCTGGCTAACGATAGTTCCTCTTATTTGTTTTGTTGTATTTACCCAGAATGCCCTGCGCTGTAGTTCGCTTCCTGCTTTTGGAAGATTGCATTCATATACGCATTCAAACTACGCCAGAATTCACTTCAACTGAACAGAGACTGAGGTTTGCGGGTGGAGCAGTGTTTGCTTTTTGGACCGCATCAGAGTTCGATTACACTGAGTTGCAAAAAATATTTTGGAAGGTTGTCTGATTTTTTTTCAACTGAATTAGGACTGTTTTCCACCGCTGAATCCAGAAATTATATACATTTTTCTCATTCAGGTCAGATTTTTATTCTAACTTGATTTAGAGAAATCTGATCTTCTGACTAAATATTTTTCTCATTCAAAAAGGTTTTAGGAGAAAAAAATTTTCTGAGTGTATTAACAAGGGTTAGGGTTAATTAAATGTTACAAACTTGGCTTTCTGTAAGTTGAATAATAAACAGTAATAAGGGTAAGTACGTGTAAATTGAGCATTGAGTCTTCATTGTGTAAAATTCACAGTCTCTTTTGTGTCCTGATGAATCTCTCCTCCTGCTCATCAGTCATTGATCCAGATTCTGAGGAAACCGATCCAGATGTGAGATATCTTGCTCAGAAAATCTCTTTTGATTATAAGCTATGTAGATATCAAATGGTTTGTCCAACCTTTAAAATGGCGGTTATGTATTTGCGATTTAACTTTCCTTTGTTAATATTGAGCTTTTAACTGCATTTTTGACTTGAAATAAGCGACTGTAGTTTTTTTCTTTTGTCCATCTGTAGATGATTTACTCAAAACATAAGACAGAGTAATATACTCCATGTTCTCCTCCACCAGCAACCCTGCATTCCTCAGGTTGTTGACCAAAATGTTGTCGGTCGTGTCAGTCCAACAGAAACAGCCAAGGCCTTTCTCACGCTTTAGAGGAAATGCAGGTGGGACGGACGGATGGACAGATGTTGTTTTCGCAGCCCACCACTGCAGCCTTGTCCTTCCCCGGTCCTTTGTGTCTTGTTTGGGTTCACGGAGGCCCTGCAGCTCATTTTGTGGGTTTTCTTTCCATTTCAGTCGGCAGGACCTCCCACAGATCTGAATTCTAAAGTGTGGCTTTGCAAAAACTTATTCTGTGTTCTGACAACTTGCAATCAGAGCACAGACATAACAATAGCACTTCTATCCCACTCTTGTAACGTACGAGAAAATCCCCATTTGAGTTCAGCTGAACTTGCTGAGGTTAAAAAAAAAGAAAATCTTATCCAAGACAAGCAGAACAGGGACATGTCAGTCCTCTTGTTTGACACAAATGCTGTATTTTGTCTTTGTCCGGACATTAAAACATTTCTCTTTTTGTCTCCCCACTCAGTGTTGGCTAAAGGCTGTGTGTGTCCTGAGGCACAACCCCTCCACAGGCGTGTACCCCCAGGCCAGCGTAGCGTCTTTGGTGGGATTGTTGGGATGCTACATAGCGGGGGTCCGCTATGTGCTGGAGCTCCAGGATCTTCAGAGGGGTCTCAACGAGCCTAGCCAGCCGGAGGAAGACGACACCAACCAGTCGGTCTCATCGATCGAAGATGACTTTGTCACTGCACTGGAGCATCTGGAGGAGGAAGACACTAGAGACAATCCCTGTAGGTTCATGTAAGGAGTGCTGGGATTTAGTAGGATCTGGGGTTTAAAGCTGCAACTATGTTTTTGTTACATAGTTGTTGAAACTGTCACATTAATATATACAGACCAGTATAATATGAGTCAGATAATCTGTGAAAAAATGGAGCTCCTCCCAGTACTAATCCCAGTACTAACTGCAGAAATACATCTCTCTGTCAGAAACAATCAGTCAGAGTTAAGAGGAGGGCTTAGTGCTGACAATTAAGCTCAAGTATGCGCCACTCCATTTGCTTCCCCTATAGCGTCTTTCTGACAATAGTCTGTCATGAATGCTAAGGTTAGTTAGCATGGCGGCAGATAAAAACCACTAATGGCAGTTGTTTCTCTGCTATTAGAATATGTAACATAGCATAGGAAAGGTGATTGACAGCGCTAAGACCCTCCTTGCTCTTATTGTTTGTTTTTGACCAAAAAAAGGACAAAGGTGGAGGACATTTTCAAATCCAACATGTTCTTAACCTTTCCTTTAAACTGTCCTAAAATTGGTTGACGTCCTGCTACCTCTCGGCTGCTCGCAAACTGCATAAACCGCGTATATACGTAGACATGTTGCAGCACATACAGTCTGCTTTTGAATAGCTTCTGATATCTCGTTTAAACACCTCACTGATGTATAAAATGGTTTAGGTTTACACTTCACACGGTCTTCTTCACACTGCATTCACGCTGTGTGCAATTGTTATTGTCATCCCATCCTAGCAATGTTCACTGATTGGAAAAAGAATGCATTTTGAGTTGCTAATAATGTTCCACTTCCACCCACCAGCCCACGTCTTGGTGCATCAGTAATTAGGGTGAAAGTTGGAGAAACCGTCTATCGTATTTCTGAAATTTTTGCATGTAGGTACTAAAACGTCAATCACTTTGTCCTAAATGTTTCATTTCCTCCTCAATTTTATTTAACTTCCTTTGTGGACAGCCCTTTACCATCTGATTGTCCTATTTAGTTATTTTAATATAGTTCTAACCAGTTTCCCCTTCCTTCCATTTTCTGTTCACCTCCTCAGCTGCAGCTGCATTTTGCCATTTTAAGAAGCGTGATGTGGCCTCACAAACCATCCCAGCCCACAAAAGAAAGAAGGAATTGTCAGGCTCCCGCATTATCATCAGTTCATCTTCCAAGAAACATTCAGCCAAACATGGTCCCGATGTTTCTGTCACAGTGCAGCGGTCGTCGTCAGGGGTTGAATCCCAGTGGACCTACTGCAGTCCCGGCGCTCGCCCAGCCTCCCCTTCAACTCAGCTTAGCGAATCAGAGGAGTCTGACTGCTCAAGC
The DNA here is from genome assembly GCA_903067095.1 of Girardinus metallicus. Classification (NCBI taxonomy): domain Eukaryota; kingdom Metazoa; phylum Chordata; class Actinopteri; order Cyprinodontiformes; family Poeciliidae; genus Girardinus; species Girardinus metallicus. The sequence continues at coordinate 13,009 of CAEGAE010009616.1, forward strand.
CCCAGCCCAATCATTTTCCTGGATGAAGTGGGCTACCAAAGGAGCCTGTTGGCTAAGTTGGACATCCCCCAGGTGCCAGGGGGACCCAGAGATCGAGTTGAAGACTCAGACTCTGAAGTTAGCGAATTCTTTGACAGCTTTGACCAGTTTGATGACCTGGAGGAGCTAAGCTCAGAGAGCTGCACTCTAACTCTCCCTCTGGACTCCATCAGTGCCTCAACTGCACAGAAAAAGTCTGAGGCTGGTTCCAGTGGTCCCACTTCGAAGTATGTTTCCAGGGGTTGTTCAACCAAGAGCATGAACCCTCAGCGCTTTGACCAGCCCACTCTCCCAGCCAATGTGAAAAAACCTACTCCTCTGAAACCAGGTTCTCCCTACTCAGTTCACCCCGACATGTCCGACTCCCCTTGGTTGGCGCAGACGCCATCTGAGGAAAATGGAGGACCTCTCTTCAGTCCTGTCAGCTCTTCTGCCTTTAGTCCTTTGGTGGAGACTATCGGACCACTGGAATATTTCTGGAAGACGGAAGAGAAAGGGGAGGACAAGTCAGAGCTACGTAAACCTCAGGACCTCTGCTCCTTATATAAGACCTACTCAGACTTTGCCAACAATCTGTCCAAAGAAATTCTAGGATCGGTGTGTGGTTTCCAATCTGCTGTTGACATCAGTGACAACAAGAATCTCAGTTGTGTCTGCCACAAAGAGTTCAAGAACCCATCGGGCTATCTGATGAAATTGTCAGACATTCAAGAGACGGTCACAGTAGCCAAGTTGCAGAAGAAGTCCCAGTCTCTAAAGGATGGCATTCAGAGATTTGCTTCTGACCTGGTGGAGATGAGCTTGGGGAGCGCCCTGCGAGACCTCCAAAAAGGCGTATCCTCCTGTACAACCACCCTGTGTCACCTGGCTGCTAGACTCACCTCCTCAGTTTTTCAGATGGCCTTTCACGAAATTGGCATGCGACGTGCATATATCTTGAAGGAGCGAGCTATCAATGGATTAGCTGGTTTCCTTGTCGGTGAAGCCATTTCTGGGGCTCTTAAAGAGTTCCTCACTGTAAAAAAACAGATTTTCCACAACACAGTGACGCAGTTTGCTGCCGACCTGGCTGAGGAGCTGGTGTTTGAAGGCATAATGGAAGTGTGTCAGTTCTCCCATCCCTCAACCCCTATCACACCTAGTGATTGGGCATTTGGCCACGGGCAAGCAGAAGAAGAAGAGGAAGAGGAGGTTGTCTCCTCCTATGCTTCGGATTTGTCCGAGTCCGTCATACAGGAAGCCTTCATAGAGCTCTCTCAGGCTGACGTTGCCTTTACTAGCCAAGCGGCTATCAGTGTGTCCTTGGATAACGTCTGTTATGTCAATGCTGAGAACACTAGCACTCATACCAGCAGCATCTTTGCTAACAAACAAGTTTTAAGTTCCAGCTCCACTTCAGCAGCTCCAGGGCTGTCAGGAGAGGAGGCTTCCTGCACAGTGAAGAACGCTCTGTTCACCGTCTCAGGCATGGCTAGCTGTATTCCTGTTCCCCATGCTGGCCAGGCCCTCTCCAGCTTCCAGGATCCAGAGGAAGCTTCCCAGTACAAGCCAGATAGCCCAAAAGTCAACACAAAAAGATTAACTGCAACATCGACTGACAGTATCTCCTCTAAACACTGTCACGCTTACCATCATGAAACTCAGAACTCCATACCCGTGGGAGGCTCCTCTCAGCAAAGATTATTCCAAAACTTCTCTGGCAACATGGTGGATATGATTGTAACTGAGGCCTGTGAGCTTATTACTACTTCTAAAATGAAGAAGGGTTTTGGCGACTGCACTGACTTCCTCACAAAGTCCATCGGAAGCCGAAGGAACTTCTCCCCTGCGCAGGAAGCAGCAGATTCACCTTCAAAAGACAGAGCAGATAGGGAGTGCTTCAGATATGACGGGTGTGTCCGACAGGGGTGGACTCCTGAGTTTGCTCCTCCTGTTTCCTTTCCAGCCGGTTCCTCCAACCAGGGGAAAGTTCAATGTGAGATGGATCCCAGGGGGAGAGGTGTGGATCAGACGCATCCTGTGATGATGGATACTCTCGATGTGCCTAGTGCAGCTCTGCTTGGACGGGGCCGGATATCTGGCGTTGCAGATGATCCACCTCCAAGCTCTGGCCAAAAGTCTGCAGGGACTCCTGGCACCCCTCCATCCACCCCTCAGCAGCCCAGTGAAGTCTCTAAAGAGAAACAGATCAAACAGTTTTCCAAGAAGCTGAAAAGCAAGCTAGCCAATGAGTTTTCCCCTGCAACTCCTCCCCCAACCCCTCATTATCACCCTGAGCCAGGTCCTGGCCCTGAAGATGCCATCCCTGAATCAGACAAGGCTGAGTTTATGCTCAGCCTCATGCGGTCCCTGTCTGAGGAGGCAGTTGGTGATGAAGATGTTGAAGAGGAAGAACCAGTTGAGGAAGAAAGTGTTAGTGGAACTAAGAGAGGTGTAGAGGCAGACTGTGGGCGACGGGACCTCCGTCAGGTGTCATCTCGTAGGATGTCTAACAAGGAAGCGCTCCACTATGCTGAGCGTTTGGCGTGCCACATAGTTTCTATGGCGACTGAGATGGATACATTAGGAGGGTCAGAGGAAGAGGGGGAGTTAAACAAGAGCAGCGAGCAAAGGAGGGACAGCGTGGCTCAGTTCTCAGAAAAGACCCTCAACACGTTGTGGGTATATGCGGGCGAGGTGGCAGGACAGGTCATAAACGATGTGAAGACAATGGTTAGCTCCAGACAACAGTGTCCCTACCACAGAGCTCAGGAGCTCCGAAGAAGAAGCTTCGACAGATCCAGCTCTGATGGTTGGCGTCCGCGCTACCGTCACCAGTCTCAGCCCAGTACGGACCAGAGCCGAAACTCAAGGTTAGCAAAGCTTGCAGAGCAGTGGTCCAATGATCTGATAGCTTCAGTTTCTCAGTCTCCCCATTCCACTTCAAGTACCAGCTCCAGCTCTGGTATGTCCTCCGAATACCCCAGCTGTGAGAGTGTGACAGATGAATACGCAGGCTACCTCATTAAGGTGCTGAAAAAGGAAGGCGGCACTAGGGAGTTGGTCCTAGACCAGTATGCAAGCCGCCTGGCATACCGCTCTATTAAATTAGGCCTGGCTCATGCTAGTCGTAAGAACAAGCAAAGGCCCTCCAGCAGCCGCCTTCTGTCCTCCAACTCCCTGCCAGATGAATGGAAAGCTTCTGGCAATGAGACCTTAGTATCCAAAGATAGATCAGAATCTATGGGGTTAGTGTCCGGTGAGGACACTCAGTGTTGCTGCCGGGTTTCTGACAAGCAGTGCAAGAGAGAGTACGTGGACCTGGTCAACTTTGCCGAGTCTTTAGCTTACAACATCACCTGTGATGTCACACGCAAACTGCATCTTTCTTCAGTTCGCCTTCTGAAGTCTCTCACTGACTCCTGTCTTTATAAAAAGTCCAAACTTGAAGATATGGCTGACAACATCATCAGGAACTCTTTCTCCTGCCCTCTGTTGTCCAAGGAGGATAAAAACAGACCTTACCACAGTACAGGAAGCCTATATGATAGGGGCTATAGCAGCAGGGTGATGCAGGTCATCGAGCATTACGCCAGGAAGATAGTCGATGACACCGTCAAAATGAGCCTGGCGTCAGTCGGACATTCCTCCCGGGAACATTCACAGACTCGTGGCTACAATCGGCACTCTCACCAGAGGCTGTCTGAGCGGTCGGCTCCTGTCCAGTCTGTAGGAGAGAGGACCTGCCGTTACTGCCTGTCTCTGGAATGTCCTCACTGCACCAAACTTAACAGTCACCCTTACCAGCCTGTCTTACAGAGAAGGACAAGAGCATCAGAAAGTCACTTGGCATCAGGGCGCCTGCCTAGTGTGGAAATTCCCACGATCCACATCGACCTGGACCACAGGGCAGCATTCGCAGAAGAAGTTGTATCTCTGGCAATGGAGACGGCTAAGCGTGAGCTGAGTAATGCCAGCCTTAATGCAGACAGCGGGATCGGCCATGATGGCACCAGCTTCGCTGAGAGCCTAACAGCAGAGATCATGACGTCAGCGCTGTCTAACGTCTGTCAGGCTGCCAACATCAGGTATGTCCTTCAGATGCTTGGACTGTTTTTGCTTAGGACTGAATGGTTTCTGTAGAATGAAAGCAGCATTGTGTAATTAGCGTGTTTGCATTTTTAAATAATGTGGAAATACTCGCTTTATCTATTCATCTAGTTCTCCAGGTCGGGAACCGACTGAGTCCACAGTGTCCCAGCAACTGAGTGTGGGAGAAGACAGTCTGGGCAGCTGGTCTAACCTGAGCTTTGAGGATGATCACCCAGACGATAACAGCAGCTTCCTCCATCTCAGTGACAGGTAAACGACCTCTGGCTGTTTCCCACATCCAGACCTCTACACAATTGTCAGAAAACTTGGGCTGTTGGCTAGGGTGAGCTAATCTGTAGGGAAAAATCCTTTGCAAGATGCAGTCATAATGTCTAATTACTCCTGTAGTCCTCTTTAGCATACTTGCTGCAGTAATTTGTAAGTTATTTATAATAACTTCAAGTCTGACTTCCTCCTATTGCACCACAAAGTTAGCTGACGAGAATTAGTTTTTGTACGTCTCCATGTGTGCAAATCATTTAGCTGTAGATTTTTTCACATATTCATCCCTTGTTCCAACCAATACCCATCTGGACTGTTTATAGTAGAAATGCTAAATACATCTTGGTGTCATTTCATATAAATAAATAAATTGGTAACATTTATTTTAAAAGTATATAAAATAATTGTCCCACCTGGGATTCGGCTATGAACGTTTTATGTTTGGGAAGAAATCTTTTTCCCCCTTAAATACATGTACTAAAATTAAACGTTGGGTTATGTTCAGTTTATCAGTGTGAATTTTTTTTTTTTTTATACCAGGTTGCCAATAATGATGATCAGTCTCATATGGGTTATCTTTATTTGTAGGATGTCTGAATATTCTCCCATGTCTGATTCCATGCCTGAGGTCATAGTTGTAGTTGAAATCTTGTTTGTAGGTGACTCCCCTGGAAATGAGGCCCCCGTAAAAGTTTTTTGTCTCTATGGAAGCAAAACTGACAACATCTGCCATTCTTCCCTCAGATACCAAAACAACACAGTGTGTGATCTAGACCAAGTTAATGTATCATAATATTTTCTAAAGGCGTGTCTGTGAGTTCTCTGTTCACTTCTGGCTCCGTTTCTGTCAGAACAAAGTCCATCATGTGTAATTCATTAGAGCCTTTCGGAACCATTTCCGCTCCGTCGATGAAGTGACACAAGAAAGCAAAACACCTTGATGGGCCTATTTAGCCAAGAGGCACGTTGATAAAGGGAGCTTGTTTTGGCACGTGTCACTCTGTAAAACCACAGGAGAAAGCTGAGGTAATTGGTGATTATTGAAGGTATGTTTAGCTATCAATTATCCACACCTTCCAGAATCTCTGAGATGAATGCTCATTGCAGTTCAGGGGATCCTGCCTGCTGGCTAATTACTCAAAGTTCAGACACTGAGTGTTGTTGTGCTTCTGTTGCCTGCTGGTTGTCTTGGTGGAACCTACATGAGTACCTCGGTTGTGTAGGGACAACAGCATGATGATCTCACACTTTTAAGTCTTTAGCAACAAATGATTCAGTGGGGAGATACAGGGGAAAAATCTACCTCATCTGGAAAACCCTCTTTTGTTTTGCACCTCACCTAGCAGTTAAAGGACTACTCTAAATCTCCAGAATAATTCTTTACTCTGACTATTGTTTATGTACATTACCTGAGGGATAAGAACATGAGGAAACTGATCATTATTGTATCATTTGGCTCTGATGTTGATGTAACCTGCCTTTTCTCCTCAGCAGCAATGGGAACAGCAGTAGTTGGAGCAGTCTGGGCCTTGAAGGGGAAGTGTGTGAGGAGCGCATGTCGTTCTCCCCCTCTGACAGGTTGGTCCACCACAGCCTCGTACCGCTTTCTAAACACTAGCCCAAATCAGAAAAAGACACAACAGTAGCTGTATTTCCATTACAAATGTGTGCAAAACTTTGTCAATACTCTGCTTATGTCCAAAAAAACACAAGTTTGCAATTGCTGTTTCAATCATTTAAGAAACACATTTAAGTGGGTTCATACAATAAGTGATTAAAAAACATGCCGCGTCTTGATCCCCCAACTACTTTCTATCAACTTCTTCTTTGTGGTTTGCACCAGTGGCAACATCAAGTTGTTGGTCCTGGTGTGATGTGAAAAAAAGTGTTTCTATTGCAGTTTTGTGAAATAAACCAATTTTGATACAGCCAATAAAAACACTTCACCGTTGCACAAAACGAAAAACGAGAGTTTTTTTCAAAATTGCGTGTTTATTTCCAAAATGTCAAATTGCGCAGTGCTGTGGTTTACGGAAGCACAGCTAGCATAGTGAACCAAAATAAAATAAATTCTTAGCACTGACATTTCCCTTTGATCTATTACTGACTACACAATGAACCCAACATGGCTGTTTTATCATATCTGAATGTTCTGAAAAGCCAACCTATGTGATGGTGTCTGTCGTTCAGTGAATGTCTCCTGGATGAGCCCCCAATATTTTGTGATACACTGCTCAAAGGCTGTAGCATAGAGGGGAAGAGAGGAGCAGATTGGAATTAGTTGAAATGGCATTTATTTCACATAGCATTAGAGAAACCAAAGAAAAACCATAATGTTGCCAACAGGGGCGCCGAATAGGGGGGGAAAAGTTGCTTTGTGTGTAGGTCGCCTTTTTTATTTTTAAGCCGACCCAAAACACACCTTATTCCATAGCACATCTATTTGTTAAGTTTGTCAAAGTCAAGCAAACTGACCTACTTCCCTCTCCCTCGCTATATTTTAATTAGTTAAAACTTATTTCTCACCTTGTTATCTAGTCATAGTGTAGACAGTTCGTACCAAAACACTGCATCCATTCCTTTTTATATGAGCTTACATTAAGTCTAGCAGGGAAATGGGGGCGGGAACTTGCGTGGGTGACATCATGCTGCAAGGAGTCTAGTTTAAAATAACATTGGAGCTTATTTAAGAATATCATGATATAGATTGTGTATCATGACATTGGAAAATACATCAGGATATTAGATTTTCCTCGTGTCCCCCAGACCTAGTTGCAAGCCTTTAAAATTGTGACTCTTTATATGAGTCAATAGACTCAAGAGACTGTAACAGTAGTTGTGCAGGGGGAGCCCAATTAAATCTTTTGTCATGGGGCCCAAGATTGCTGGCAGCGCTCCTGGTTGCCAATGAGAAAGGAGAGGGATGATTCTTAGGAAGAGAGAGACGTTATAGTCTTGACTGATAATACTGTACAGCTGACTCCAGTTTCAGTCAATGCTCCCTAACTTGGAGCACCGAAAGACGCACATGCACATGCATTCCTACATAGGCATGTAGACTTCGGGTACATGCCTAACCCGAAACCTAACCTAAATTCAGTTCACACCTTAGTTGTAGAAACAGCACTGCTTTTTATGGGGCTTGGTCTTTAGAGAGCAGCTGATCATCCCAGTGTAGTATTTGTTGAAAACGATAGCATAATGAGGTAAACAATTCTGAAACACACACAATCCTAAAGAAAAGGCTTCAGACTAACAGTCAGTCCATTTGCTGTCATTTAGTTATACAGAAGTTAGCATACAAGAAAAACAGAAACGTTTTTTAAAAAATTATTCACCCTATAAATATATTTCACCTCCTGGATTAAAGTAACCCCGCCTCTCACCCGGAACGTGGCTGGAGGTAGGCACCAGCACCCCTCCCGACCCCACTAAGGGACAAGGGTGTAATGAAAATGGATGGATGGATGGATTAAAGTAATTAATTTGTGGTAGTAAAAATAAAATGAAGCTAACAGTGATCATAGTTTTCTTTGGTTCAGGTAAATTGAGTCTTACATTGTGTCTCACACAAAGAACCACCAGCATCTCGCATGGTTGCACTGCAGCTCTCCACATAGACAGGTTTCATGATATATGTTTGTTTACAGTGACGTCTACATTCAAACTGCATGGTTGATGCTTTTATATTTCTACATATACTTCCTTGCTTCTAGGATCTGTTTTTTATTAAAATACTCATGCTGTCATTGTTACTCACCCAGATAAAGTAGCCAAGGAGAAAAAAAAATTACCAACTCCATTACCAGACATTTCTGAACAGAGCCTTTTTTCCCCTTTTTATTTATACTTTTTCACATGTACGGCAGATCTAAGTCATTTCAAGCCTTCCTTTGCACTTTTTTTTGGATAACATTTTCTGGCGCAAAAAGAAATGTTCTTCTGAAACTGATCTCGTTTTACCACCCATCCCATTTTTCAAACAACCGCCGCTTTTGATTTATTTTCAATTTACATGAATCCAACTTTTCTTATTTTATCTCTATATCTTCTATTTTATATATCTCAACTCAGGGCCTTACAATTGAATTGTTGCATAATAAGATGAGACAAAGTATTGAAGCCGTTTCTTTACACCACTTTGACTCTTTAACTGGCTTTCAGAATGACTGCTGTCCAAAGTCCTCTTCACACTTTGATGAAGAGTTCATATTTCTCAACATTTGATAATGCCAAAGAGTTGGGCGAAAAATATTCTGTGGACTAATGAGACAAAGTGGAACTTTTTGGGAGGTGTGCTTCCCCTTACGCCTCATAGCTACAAGTTTGCTCCATCAAGCTTTGTTTATGATCCAAAGCACACCAAGAAATCCAGCTCTTAGTAGTTTGAAAACAATGAAGGCTTTAGAGCGGGCTAGTCAAAGTCTGGACTTAAATCCGACTGAGATGCCGTGGCATGACCCCAAACATCCTCAATGTCCTCCAATGATCCTGAATTAAAACAATTTGCAAAGCAGAGCGTTCCAGCATTCCTCCGCCGTGATGCAAGAGACCTCACGCCAGGTATCACTTACTCATGATACCTGGTGGTTGTTGCTGTTAATTATACTTCATCTGAAGTAGATGTATTTAATAATAGGCTGTTTTCAAGCTGGAACTAGTCGGATTGTGCTGTACAAGACATTTTCTAAATGGTTTGCAGCCTGCAGGCAACAGTGGCGCTCGGAGCTGGTGGGTTGGACGTGGATACGTTGTATATATTTGGTGTTTTCTGTTTCTCGGTGCCTAAAAAAAGCCTGCTCAGGTATTTGCCCTCCTTTTCACAGATCCAGCAGAGTCTACGTGTCTGTTGCCACAGGCTGTGTCAACAAGTCTGTGATTAACAATCCGAGGAGGAGAAATGACTGTTTACCTGTTGGCGAGGATCAGCAAAACTGACAGAAAAAATATCAGGGGAAAAACTGATCAAGATGTTTTCTTTATAGTCGCATCTTACCTGTCATTAGACAGCCAAGCCAAGCAGTAGTCTGTAATGCAATCAGGAACATTGTTTCTGCTGTGCTCCTCATCATCATTTGTGTTCCTTTGCGTGCAACTCTACAGACTCAAACATTTAAAATCTTCACGTCCTCTGAAAAGTTTCACATTTTGTCATGTTACAGCACAGGGCCAAATCCGGCCGCTGTAACTTCCTCTAGACCAGTGGTCCCCAACCTTTTTATTACCGCGGACCGGTCAAGACTTGGCAATTTTGCTACGGCCCGATCTAAAATCGGGCATATTCAACATTGTCTTGGCCCGACTATAGCAACGTGTGGGGTTTTCCCTGACTGGGAGCCTGTTGAGTGTGACAGGTAGCCAATCAGAAAGCGCAGAGGGGAATCCCAAACAGCTGACATGGCGGAACCGAGAGTCCGGTAGACAGCGGAGGTGATATGTGGAAATATTTATTACTATATGTAAAGGTCATTATTATACATGTTTATTATATGTGGTCATGTTTATTCAGTTAAAAATGTTAACTACGAATAAACATAACTCGCCTCCAAATCATAGTGCAGCAAATAGAGCGGCTGCTCCCGCCGTCTTTTATCCAAAGCCTTTTCTTTTTGTTACGTCTTTTATCGCTTAAAGTGAGTTAAACTATCACTGTTTCTACATCGTCATCTGTGTTTGATTATTCTAAATTCATGTATGGTATGTTGGGGATTTTATGGGATTTTCTTCTGGAATCTTGATGTTGGTGAGTGAAATCGGTTCATGTGTGGTGTGTTGCTCCTGCCGTGAGACTGGACACAAGAACCGATCGAACCTGTTGGACTTTTATCGGCTCTGTGGTCACAGAGGTTTGGAAAATCGTCCGACAATCTTTAAACCATGCTGGTGTGAACCAGACTTAAGACTCACCAGCTCTACTCCTCTCGTCTTGACCACCGCCCTAACGCTCTCTGACTCTGGTCACTATGGTAACGTTTACATATCCCTTCAAAATAAGGTACAGATGCGCCACAAAACGAACATTTTCCTTTCTTGAAAATTTTTACTCACATTAACGACTGATGGGAGCCCTGAACTTGTTTCTCTGCAAGGAGATGGTTCCGCCTGGGAGTGAAGAGAGACAATGACACCTGAAGTGTTGCTTATGCACAGGGTGCTTGGTCTCTACGTGGCAAGCAGTTTGAAGGCTTCGTTGCCTCATTATCGAGCCGGTCACCAGGTCATGCAGAGCGGCTTGTAATGTGGGAATCACCTCCCGGTCCGGGATAAACCCATCCTCCTGTCTCTTCTCCGGGCCTTTCCCCTTTGCAAAGAAACTTTCCATGGACATCTGATATGTTTCTTACTCATTTTGCTCTTGTGGGCTCAATATTGGCGCGCAAGACGTAACCGAGAGAATCCGGTTAAAGGATTTTCAAAATAAATTCAACAGTTCAATAGAAGATCTGTAGAATGTACCAATTTTTCTTTTTTTTAACTGATTAATTGTCAGGACTGTCAATTACGGAAATAATCGTTAGCTGCAGCTTAGTGTTTTCTAAATATCCCACTTTGCGCGTTGCTCTGTCACATAGAATACTTTGAGGTTGCTATGCGACATCTGAAAAGGTTCAGGGGGCATGAATACTTTGGAAAGAACTCTGTGTTCTCAACCTTTGCTGTTTGATCTCTAACCTGTGTGACGTTCTGTCGTTCAACAGCGATAACACCGAGGACAAAGAGACGGAGGTCAGGGAGTCCAGCGGTAAGCAGCGTCAGCGTTCTGTTCCGTCTGTGTGCCACGCATCGGCCGGGTTCTGGGAGCCCGGTCCAGAACCGATTAACGCAGAGCTGCTGGCCTTTCTGTGCTGCAGGGACGCTGTGTGCAGAAAGGACTCCGGCACAGACCGCACGCACCGCTCTGCTCATCATCAATTCAGACTTCAGGGAGCTCGGACGCGGCCTCCAGCACGCGACCTCTGACCCCCAGCTCAGGAGCATGCTGCAGTGGGCAGCAGCCTCCGTGGTCGACGTTCCTCAGATCCAGCTGAACGTGGACAGAGAGCTGCAGCAGGTGATTCAGTGAAACTGGTGATATCGGCTGCATGTTGCAGCAACAGTCAGATGGTAAACACTGATAGTTATCATCAGTGGTTACATAAAGATTTAGTTTTAGTCATTTTACATTTAGTTCATTGTTTCTTTCCAGTTCATTGTCAACACTCCCGTTCAGTCTAACCACTGATAATCCGGGTGCAGTTACAGGAACACAAATGCAACACCAAAGCACTGACGGTCATTACTTCAGTGTTGGGACGTGGTGGCCGTCCACCACCAACCCACTACTGCGTCCATCTGGACCATCCAGGGTTACACAGCAGTCA
>CAEGAE010009634.1:0-31588 GCA_903067095.1 Girardinus metallicus
TATATATATATATATGAAAAACTGAGTGGTTACTGTATGTTCACAAACACTGAAAATCTGAAATGAAACAAACAGGAGGAGTTCTTACACCAGTTTCCTAATTATTGAGATTTTTCCTGTCCAGATGGCTTAATTTCCTCACGTGTGATTAAAAACTAAAATGGAAATCACCTCCGATTACGACTACATGGGCGTTTAGAATGCGAGCGAGGGTTTGACAGGGACATAAATCACAGCTGCTATCCGCAGTTATATCTGTTTATTATTTCATGGTTTTTTTCTGAGGTAAATTGTTTGCAACCACCAGTTATGTTCATATTAAGTCCATGCGCAAGTGGAGCTGCCAACCAAATACATAATGACACAATATGGTAGCAGTGGAAATGAGTTTCACGTCTTAAAGGTACGGTACAGTGAGAATACTGTCTGCTACCGAGTTTTATTGCAAAGTAGCTGGAAATAATCTGAGATGAAAAACGAAAATTATAAGAGTTTGCTGTTGGGAGAAAAATGGCCACACTGTACAGCTACAAACGAATGAGAACAGTGACGGTGTATCCCCACTTCATGCTACGTCAACCAGTGGGTTTCAAACGATGACTGGATGAAGACAAAAGATGGAAAACCTTTATTTATAAAGTTGGGAACGCCTCAAAAGAAAACTAAAAAAAAATAAAATAAATAAAACATAAAGTTACGGTTTGTCTGTGTGAGTGCGCAATCAAAATCGGTTGTTTCCAAAAGCAGGAAGAGGACTATAGTGTAGGGCATTCTGGGTAAAAAGAACCAAAACAAATGTTAGCAATCTAGCACTAGCGGCAGAAATGTCTCGTGATCTTTTACAACCGATGGAATCTGACACTGCTCATGTTTTGTTTAGATTTTGTAAAGAAGGAAGTTGCACTAATATCTTCAGAAGTTTTCATGTCGTTTTCCTCAGTGGTTGTTGGTGCAGCGCCACCACAGGTGAGGAGAGGAACAGGTTTCTCAAAGGGTTTGATTGTTTTGACTCAGTGCAGAGTGAAAGTGAACTGCAGCAGCTGAAAATGTGACAAATGTTGGAAGTTTGGTTCCCGATCGAACCGACGCCCTTAGATACCTAGAATGATGATGAGAAATTATGTGGATATTAATAAAGACATGACGTTTAAAATTAGAATATTACATCAGACCAATAAAAAAAGTATTTAAAAAAAAACAAAACGTGAGCTTAATGAAAAGTGCGCTTAATGTCATAGTTAAAGGTGGTTATTTTCAAAACATACTTTTAATCTGACAAATCGTCCTTGTCTGGCAGCCTGTTATAATTTATTGAATATGACTGTAGATGTCAGTATGCAGTGAGTTAGCAGAAAAGTGATCAAAACCTCAGAGCGGGGGAAGACTAACAGTGAGTCAGACGGGCCTCAGGTTTTAGCTGATTTCAGCCGTTTTAAACGATACAGAAAGTCTAACCAACCACCTTGAAAAAACATCTGTAAAGTTCTTACTAACAGCATGGAAAAGTTTAACAAAGGAAAACAGGGTTTTGTGTTCAGTAACAAAACATGGCTGGTAGGGAGCAAACCAAATGCTGTTACACTTGGAAAGATGATTTATTATTTTTATAGCAGTTACACAAATAACGGTTGAATCTCTTCATGTTGATGGCTGCTGCCACTGCTGGGGAAATATATGATAAAACTTGTTAACTGTAAATTTAAAGTTGTTTTTTTTCTTTTAATTTCTACCCCTTTATGGTTAAACTCAGCCACCATAATAACACTGATATGATGTAAGCCCATTACAAATTATGCTATTAAAAGTAGTTATGTTACACACATAAGAGTAGATAAGGATAGATAAAGAATCTGGTGTTGAGATGTTGGTATTGGGGGGACCAAATAAAAATCTGCTTCGGGCCCCAAAAAAAGTTTGGACCGGCCCTGAATACACTTCTTTGTTGGAAGTGAAACAATAAATCTGGTGAGCTGGTTATGATTTCAGTCTATTTAACTGTTAAGAGTGACATTTGTTGTTGTTTTTATGGAAAACATTTTAAGTTTAGACATTAGGCCTCTGCGGAAAAGCTGCTAACGGTAACTCCTGAGCTGGATCTCCGTAAGAACTGGTCTGTGACTGGACAAAAAAAACCCAATTAATTTATTGATATAAAAAAACTGACACAGGGGAAAACTAAGTTTGTACTACCTCTTCATGCTACTAGAATGCAGTCCCTGGCTAAAAAGCTACAGTTACGGCTCGTCTCGTTAACCCCCCGTGCCAAAACTAGGTGCAAAGTGTCTACGCAGCATTACGGCTCAGCCCAAAAATACTACGCAGACACACTTCTCTTTATACTGTATCTGCGAGTGTGAACAAGTCCGGCGCACACACTCGCTCAGATGCCACACCGAACACATGCTGACACACTGCAGTCCTTTTTACCTGCAGGCTCAGCTCTCGCCCCCCGAGCCAGCTCTCGGGTTACCTGTTTTCCTTCCAGTGAGTGTAAAGTGTATTCATATGCTCCTAAGAGGGCCGAGATTGGAAGGAGGCTGTTTTCCCAGTGATAAAAATCACTTGGCACCTAGCGAGGAGTCGGCATCTTGGCGCAGTGCGCCACGGCGCACAGTGGAAGGGCACCGTGTCCGAGTCAGCGGAGCGCCCGCTCTGGCACGGGTTCAGTGTACACAGGCAGGAGAGGAGGACAAGCCGCACATGGGTCTGAAGCAACATCAGGGCCCGGCTACTTAACCGCCGGGTTAATAGGTTTCATAACTTTATTTTTAAAAGGAGAAAAAGGCAAACACAGGAAATAAATAGAAAAATCGCCTCAAGGAAAGTTCTTACGGCCGTTTCGAAGTACAGTAGCAGCTACTGTTCACGCGACGTGTTGCGCTTCCTCTTTACCACAATTCAATAATGTAGTTTAGGTTTATAATGAATATTTATTAGTAAGTGTAATTTCTGAGCAATTTACAAGTGTTCTCTAATTTTCTATAGGTGTAACAATATACCCAACTCATGAGACTATCTTGTGTTCACAAGAATGATACACATAGAGATTTTAGCTATGATTTTATCCAAAATGATATCCAGCTTCCATCATGTTTTTCAAAGCAAAGCTTCATCCCCAGCGGAAGCGGTTTGGTCGTCCATTGCTGCTGTTGCTAGTGCGTCAGTTTTACTGGCGTACCAGGAACACATGAACACAAACGTTCTGGCCTGTGACTTTGGTATGTAAAAAAAAGAAAGAAAGAAGCTTTTCATAAAAATTTTAACCTCTACCTGTTAAAATTTTTAACTTGTTAAAAATTGACAAGATGAATTAATCCAAATTGATGTGTTAAAGTAATAGCCTTAAATAAAACCTTCAAAAAATAAGTAGAAAACAAAATACTTTTCTGAAACACTTGATCATGGCACTTTGAAACCCCTACATCTTGTTTATTACAGCCATGCATGACATCAACATCTGATGAAATTATGCCTTGCATAGCCTGGTTGACTTACTCCGAAACAGTTGATGGAAACACCCTAATTTGCATTTTCTTTTTTACAAAATTTTAAATGTTTGCTCAAAATCCACATAACAAATGGATGGAAACATACCTCGAGACAAGTATGTTCAATCCATTCATTTTCTAACACCCTTGTCCCTAGTGGGGTTGGGAGGGTTGCTGGTGCCTATCTCCAGCTAACGTTCTGGGGTCACCCTGGACAGGTCGCCAGTCTGTCACAGGGCAACACAGAGACAGACAGGACAAACAATTTCTTAATTAGGAAGACTTGCATAAAGTCTTATGACAGCAACACCTCTACCAGGCCTACATTGGATGCAGCAAACATGCTAGTTGCAAAGGTCAAACTACATGATATTTGATACAACATATTCTCTGATCGATCGATCAGTTCTTAAATAATGTGTAAAACTTCATTTGTACTGATTTTCCATCTGGCTACGACAACTTAAACCTGAAATATACTTGAAAACACTAATTTCACTACTACTACTGTGGCTACTACATCATTAAAAAGTTATTTTCTTTGACCTCCATACATTCAAAGAGCTTCTCCTTGTGTCCCACAAAGATCGTCTGTGCTAATAACCTCTGCATGTCCCCACCGCTATCGTATAGGAAGTTATCTAAGCTTCCTATAAGCCTATATTACCCAGAGAGACGTCAACGGGTGTTAGCTAGTGTTTTTCCTGTGCATTAACACTGTGTACCAATGAATTTATTAAAAGGCGCCAGTTCCAAGCAAACATCACGAAATGCCAAAATAAAGGTCTTTGATTTGAAGCGGTGCTGATATATGTCTGGCTGACGAGGCCAGGAATGCCTCGGAGTTGGCATGTAGACTAACTGTGCCGCCGTCGTTCCTGAAAACAGTCGTTCCACTTCGTCGCTTCGGTCAGCTGATGCCCGGCTCTTTCCTGCTCTGCTTGCAGAAGCTTAGGCTTCGGCTTCCTTATTGGGGCTACCGAAGTTGACTTGCAGGACAAATATAAGGAGCAACACAATGTCAAGTCTGGGCTAATCATGAGGGATTAGTTGCAATAAAGCAACACTTTCACCCTCGCACACTGAATCAATGTGTAATGTGTCTTAATGGTGGAGGTAAACTGAATACTTAGTTTCAGCACACATGGGTCTCCATATCATCATTGAAAGCCACCTACATCGCTACTCGCGCTGCCAAACCACATGGCTGAATGAGCCTATGTGACACACAGAGTGTGTACTGTATGTATGGCCTTCTGGTCTTCCACCGCTCACTCACCACAGTGGGCTGGGACTTGACAAGGGGGTCCCAAGGATAGGGAAGGCAGTGTTACCTTCAGTCTCAGCCCACTGGGCTATGGTGGATTTAGGTATTATTCTATCAGGGCTAAATTTACATCTGAGTCTTTGTCACTCCCTCTCTGCGATTCTGTGGCATTCTTCCTGAAAGCAAGACCTCTGATTTTAACCTCTTTCCCCCTGAGTGGCAATATTTGAATCCTCAGATGTCCTCGCCGTATCGGTTCCTTCCTGATGCGAGCTGACACTTCCCACCCGCCCCACCTCGCTGTCCGGTCCTGATGAGAAAGACGTCAGCGGACATTCCTTCATTCCTGGGTACTGGATCCTGCTTTAATAACAACCCCAGAGAGAGAAACATGATCCTTCTCCTCTCTGGCTTTGTTTTGCCAAGTCTCATCTGTTTGTCTAAATCTTTGTTTTCTCACCCACTGCAGTCATTCTCAAGCTTTTGCAAACATCTCCAGGTACCAACATAAGACGGCGCGGGAGCTTCGACACAGTAGTCATTGCTCAGTTGTTGGCTTGGCCTGCTCTTTGTCGATATCCACATGCACCCTCCCTCTTCACCGTTGAGTCAACATCCCATCACTTTCCAAAGTCATCCAGCCTCCGTCCAGCACCCAGGCCAAGTTCCGGCCATGACTTTCCGAAGGCAGCCTGTTGGACTCTGGTGTGACTGCGCCTCGAGGCAGGGGTCAACAAAGGTAAAGAGGAAGTAACTGGAGATTTTTAATTATGGGCTTCAGTGGTGCGATGAGCAGCTCAGCTAGTGGCTCCAAGTTAAAGAAGACGGGGGGAAAAACAGAGTTTAGCAAAAATCTTGAGTTTCAAAGGGCACTCTTTAAATTGCCACCTGGCAATGGTTTGGTATGAAAGAAGTGGCCATCTTTTCTAGCTAAATCACAAATTGAGGCAGCTTAAGAAAAGACTATGACATTCTCTGTAATTAATACCCTGTGGATTCACCCTATTTGCTTAGATTATAAGTATAGTCAATGGCTCAGAGTCTAATTGGCAGAGAGTAGATGGTAAATTAGACATGGCAAGCAAGCAAGTCTGTTCCTAAAGCAGAAATCAAGTCATGCGCTGTGCAGGAAAAAAAAAAAGACTCCAAGCTTTTATAGGTCGACTTATTTTTTTTCTTTGTTGGGTAGTTTCTAATTTATTTTAGATGGTTAAACGGCCCAATTTTCAGAACTCCACTCGTCCTCAGTGAGGAAAGCAGCTATTGGCTGTTGAAAGTTACTAAATGACATTAAAGGCTCCTACATACTCGGACGTATTGTGTGTAT
This sequence comes from Girardinus metallicus, assembly GCA_903067095.1. Lineage (NCBI taxonomy): Eukaryota > Metazoa > Chordata > Actinopteri > Cyprinodontiformes > Poeciliidae > Girardinus > Girardinus metallicus. Next base: position 6,083 of record CAEGAE010009634.1, read on the forward strand.
TCTCATGATAAATTCCTTAATTTCCCACAAGCCGAATGACTACGAGCAAGTTTGATCAGCTAGTTGGGCGCCTAGTAACACTTGTTTTCCATCAGGACACCGACTCCCAACCTTCTCAGTTCAATGTCATATACGAAACAATTTGATGTGAACACGGTTTTCCGCCGCAGTTTATGCAGCAACACCAAGTAAGTGTACGCAGTGGAAAAAAATGTACCTTTGTGTGGATGTGCCCAGTACACACAACCCGACATCTGCTTCGATGTGTAGAACACCTGGACTGTGCCTGTTGGAAAAAAAAAAAACATACACAACAGTCAGCACGCTCTCACCTTGAAGAGAATGTGTGCAGCATTTTTGCCATATAATTTTAAAAGCTTGCCTGCTGCAAAAGGTAGTTCAGACGTCCCTACACTCCTGAGTGGATTGCAGTTATATTCTGGCAGGATGAAGTCAAACTATTTGCAGCAGTGTAAAAAAAAACCCAGTTGATCAGTTTATATCTCTTAGAAAGGCAACCACCATTCCTCAACACCTTCTTGTGCAACACAGAATTTTGGATTTTGAGGATGGGATTAATGAAAATCATCAACATTTTCTGCTTCAAATTTTCAAAGGGCCTTGGTCTTAAATTTTGTAACATAAAACTTTCAAATCTAACACAATCTAACGTTATTAGATCAAGGAGTCAGGTGCTGTCAATAAGTAAGATTGTTTTTCTCCTTTTTCCTTGTGTTTGAATGACGACACCTCAAACTCCAACTCTTTTTGCACTGTTTCAAAATCTTATTTTGCATGGTTGTACATGGAATACCTACTATTACGGTGGTAATAGCTTGAGAAGCTATGAAGTAAGATATTTTGATGGCAGGAAATCAGACTGAGCAATTAATTACTGCAACCTGTAATGTGGTCTCAGGGATTGCTGAGACGAGACAGGTCAAAACTGGGTGGGAGGAAATCTGGATTATCATTGAGGCAAGACGGATTGGATTTGGCTCCTGTCCAGCTAAGGACCAGACATTTTGAGCTAGAATTTCCATGGTTACCGTCTTATTTCCCCTCCTCTTCTTGCAACACAAAGTTGTAAGACAATCATTATCCTGTCATTTCCTTTCGGGGGGGCTTTTTCTCACAAGTGATGTTCATGTCATGTACTAAGTAGGGAGCTCTTCAGAAGTCGTATATAATTTTGAGCTTCAAATCAAACTTCACAGACCAGTTACTTGTTTTGAAACGGTAACAGGAGACTCCTGACAATAGACCCTCTCCTCTGTCCACGACTTCCATCTGAACCCCATTTGGCGCAGAGCTACGAGTCATGGGCACAATCACAAGGAAATCTGTGAAATAAAGCCTGCTTGGAAAAGCTTAGTTAGGAATTAAATGATCAGTGCGCCGCAGGATGACTTTGACAGTGAGGAAGCTCTGGAGGTGAAGAGTCCAGATGTAACAAATCAAGCCAGGACACAGTACTTCGGCCGCTTTGGTTTAAATAAAGTACATGCTCAAAAAACCAGACAAAAGGATCACACATGCTCACCAGCGATGCAAGTGGTGTTGTTTTAATCGTGTGCAACAAAAGTTTTCCTGCTTTAAATGGCAAAAGAGTATTGTTCTCCAAGGTAAATCAGGTCCATCATAGACAGCCCTAAAATTCAAATCACAATTTCGAGTTTAATAAATTTTAGATGGAATTCAAATTTTACAGCAAAAAGCACATTTATGGTTTAAAGATGTAAGACCGAACATTTCAATTCCCGAACTGTGGGAAGTTAAACCAGGACGTGGGTTAATCAGGAGGAAGAGGAGAGCAGCAGATGCTTACTTGTAGAACGCCCGGAACGAGCTGTCAGCAGTAAGGAAGGCCAGCGCCGGACATGCTGAAGCTTTAGCTTTAGTTTATACGTACTGCTCACCTGCTTTACATTTATAGCCACGTGTTTCTGTCAGGAGCAGTTAGCTTATCTGAAGTTCAGCGCTGATCCGCCTCTGTCTGCAAGCAGCTTTGTTGGATACATCTATACTTTTTTTTTTTTATTTTCTTTAATGCACTTCAGAAGGCAGTTTAATCAGGTAAGACAGACTGCCTGTAATCATAGAGCACTTCTGCCTCAGACATACAGATCAAACATTTCTAAGCTTGACCCATGGCATGTGTTCTAAAATGTCACGTTTACTGATCCAAATCTGATTTTTAGAACAACTTGTGAAAATTAAATCCCTTAAATTTCCTCATAAACAACAAACCAAAAGAAATGACAAAAACGGACCAAAAAATATATTTTGCAATCAACACTCCAGTTTTCTACGAAATATTTACTTTAAGTTGACCAATTTTAATCACTTGTAATGCTTTAACAAATAACATTCTAGCTGAAAAGCAACCGAGGCATGGCGCAGTTTCGGGATGGCAAGTGAGAAGGAAACTACTCACTTTGCGTTAGCTTTAGACCGGCTCACAACTAGCCTGCTAGGCTTGTCACACAGTGGATTGCTGTTTTGTGTATTCATTTTGTTTGTGAACAACTTTGTGTTTCTTAATTTTAAAGTTGCTACATACTTAAAGTTTTACTTACTTTTCTCCCTCTGCTGGCCATTAGCGTGGATAGGTTAGCGTTAGCCCTCTAGCCATTAGCCAAATTGTAAGCCTCGATCAGAAGCTAACTTCTGCTTTGTGTAATGCAGAACTTTCATTGCTTGGTGTCACGCTGGATCACAGTAAACTCTGTCCAAAGAACATACGTAAAAGCCTCTAATGTATGATGTTTACGGATATGGATAAAAGTTTTCTTTGAAGAGGAAAGTGCGAGTAGCAGGTGACAAGTCCCCTCCCAAGGCTAATGCCTGCACAACCAAGGCTAACACTATTTTTTTTTTTTTAAGATTATTTTGAGGCTCTAGTGGCCTTTATTTGAAAGTAGCTTGATAGGAAATTAGGGATTGAGAGAGGGAGAAGACATGCGGCAAATGTCGCCAGGCTGGGAATTGAACCTGCGACTACCGGCATGAGGACTAAAGCCTCCATATGTGGGTTGTGCTTTGGACCTGCGCCACCACAGCACCCCAAGGCTAACACTATTATTTGTACTGCGTTGTAATGCTGTGTAGACCCTCATTTTGATTTTTGTTTGAGTGTAAATGTGTCTCTTTTGTCCCTCTTCAAATGAAAAACCAAAATGATCAAATGTTCAAATCAAAATCTAATTATTCTTCAGAGAAAAACCAATATGCCCTTCAAACCCTACATTCTCAGTTTAGTTTTTTTCTTCAATCTTGCAAAAAGATCAAATCAAATTTCATACCTTTGCAGACGAAGAGCCGTGTTTGTTTTGTGTGTGTGTGTGTGTGCGCGCAGAGTCTCGACTCCTGTGTTTGTTCTGGAAAGTCAGAAAGCCAATAAAAATAAGCATCCCGGACCTTCAGTCGTGAATATTATGCTAAGTGCATTTGTGAATACTACGTCGCAAATATTTGCTTTGCAATTCTGATGGACTTTTCAGGACGACCCGTGTCACTAGAGCGGGTCGTCCTGCTCAAAAATGACAAATTGTCATAAGTTGTTTGGTGTCCAGACAAGGGGAAAAAAAAAAAAAAAAAAAGGTCACACTCTCCCCCCCCAAAAAAAGGCATCGATGGCTTTATTTTCCGCCAGCAGCTTGAACTTTGACTACTTAGGCCATTAAACCTTCCGATGCCTCCCTTTCACCAAAAGTGTTCTCATAATCCGGATGGCTGCGGTCGAAGCAGGATGGAGCTCTGAGTGGAGCGTTCCAGCCAAAGTACCGAGATATCATCACCGTTTCATTAAACGAACATCTCCGTGTTTCCGAGCAGGAAGAGTCTAATGTTTTCTGACGTGCCAGGAACCGGGGGGAATGGCAGGAGGAAGAGGCCTTCGAACACACTTCAGAAGCCTTTTAAATTATTTTTAGTTTATGACTGCATTACATATTCACTTACTTTTACATCCTAACGTGTTTTAAGCTGTTCTGGTAAGTGATTAAATGAATACGTAATAGCATTCACATGAAAAAGAATAAAATAAAAAACACGGATAAAGTTTTTTTTTTCTGCCCCCCCCTCCCCGTTCTTCTGCTTTGATTCATCTGCTTCTCGAAGAATGGAGGTTAACTTGGAGAAAACACACCTCGACTGTCCAGCTGCTAAAACGTTCCAGATGGAGCCGTCTGAGCAGGCAGAAACGACATTTCTTGCACAACCCAGTGAAGTTTTAAAACGTACTACTCTACAAAATCTCTGCAGGTTTGTGCAACAGCAAAAACTCAGACAAAAGTGGGGAAGACGGAGCCCGTCGATGCTGCTGGAACCTGTAAGTCAGCATCACAAAAACTCTCCAAACAAAAAGTACGTCAAACAAACCTAAATTTCTCTAGCAAACAAAAACCGCTCAAACATTCACATTGTAGTTAAAAGTTGGCCAAAGCAGATTTTTTTTTCCGTTTACCAACATATGGTCTGTTTTTTTATGATCTAAATAATAAAAATAAAAGTAAAAAATGTCCTTCTTTCAAATCTGAATAAGCTTCTTTGAAATGTGGCCCTAAGTTGGAAAACTAATTTGTTTTCAAATGGTCATGTTGGATTTTATCCAGCTGTTGTGTCATTGGACTGTGAAGGAAGCAGACGTGGTTGATGACAGTTTTGTTGGTTCCAACTTCAGTGTTTATACACAAGCGGCACAGAAATAAAAATTTCAGAGCTTATCACACAGAGGTAACGCAATACTGACCACAAGATACCAATGGAGTATGAGGCAAAGATTGTAATCATTCACCATTTGTTATTGGTTTAGTTATTCGCAATGTTTTAGCTTGACAGCGCTACCTTTGCTTCTCACGTTATTGTGGAATTGTTTGGGGGTAGCATTCTGTTAGCTTGCATCCAAGCATGGCTTTAAAGCTAATGCTACTGGACAAACAGGTCATTTAAAAAATGTCTTCTATTATTATTATTATTATTATTATTGTTAAATTACATCTGATAATGTTCCTTTGTTTGAACTCACCTTCGTTTGTCACTTTGTCAACAGGTCTGCATAAGGGGCTGGCCCAGCACTTCCTGTTGAAATGGGTCCATGATGTCATTGATGACATCACTGGGTTCAACCAAATGAAGGGTTTTCTTTCTTTCTGGATAGCACTGTTTATTCTCTTGAAAGTAACTTTTTCAATCACACTATATGAAGTGTTCAGCTTTGCAGATCACTTTATTGTGTAGATGAATTTGTAAATTGTGGTGCAGACTGATGATACACACCGTTGGACTATAAGACTGTAGTTACGGTGTATAAAGGTTAGTGCTGTAACATATTTGATGAGTTTGATACCAATATGTTCGCTTTTACGTTTAGAAAATATTTAGCACAGTTATGCTGTTAAGACATATTTTCAATCTTGTCCTGCTAACCTGCCTTGTCTTAAAGAGGCAGTATGTATTTTCCAGTCATATACTGCCATCTTATAATACAATCAAGAAACTACAATAATGCTACCCATATCAAATATGACTTAAAAGAAAATCGACTTTGTAATTTCACTCCTTGAAATTGGGCCTCTGTCTCTTTAAGGAACTCCTGCTCTTTCTGAAAATCCACCTTCAGGAAGTCATCACAACATGGTTCCACTATTAATCCTTTAACAACATTTTTACCAGCGTTGAACCGAAAAGTAGCTTGTATAATAGGAAGCTCAGTTCCACCAGGTGTTTGCTAATTGCTGCTGGCTAGTCTGAAGGAGCTGAGTGGAAAATTAGGAGAGGGCTGCTCTGTGAGGCAGAAGCTTGGAGGTTTGGAACCTGCAGCTCTCAAAAGGTGGGGCTAGGTCCAACCAGGCGTTTACACAGCTGGTTCCCATGGGAGATTAAAGATTGAAGGATTCCTCAAACATGCACGAAAGACTCAAGAACACACTCCAGTTCAGAGGTCGCACTAGACTCTTTTGTTCTCTGTCATTTTGACTGACAGCATTTTAAAAAATCAGTCATGTACTATTTTTACCCATCAAATTCTAATCATATTAACATAGGCTATTTAGCTGCATTTTTATACGGTCTAGTTAATATTTACCTAGATCCCGTCACACATAAATCAAATCATCTAACTTCTTCTCCATAGTGACAAAAACCACTGACTGTGGCCCCAATAACTTACAATAAAATTAAATTAAACGACTCCACTTAAAGGGCTGCACAGTGGCGCAGTTGGTAGAGCTGATGCCTTGCAGCAAGAAGGTTCTGGGTTCAATTCTCAGCCCAGGGTCTTTCTGCATGGAGTTTGCATGTTCTCTCTGTGCATGGTGGGTTCTCTCCGGGTACTCCGGCTTCCTCCCACAGTCCAAAAACATGACTGTCAGGTTGATTGGCCTCTCCAAATTAACCTGCCTCTCACCCGGAACGTGGCTGGAGATAGGCACCAGCACCTCCTGACCACACTAAGGGACAAGGGTGTAATGAAAATGGATGGACTCCATTATTACCAGCATTTCACCTGCTGCGGTCTGAACGCACAGCCTCACTAACTAACCTATAGAGAAATCTGCGCTGGTTCATCGGTCAGTCAAACCAATCAATTCAACTTTTTTTTATCTTGTGCATTTTTTTTTTGTTTTTTGCATGGTTTCGCTTCCCCAAAACGAACAGATGTTACGTCTGCCGCGCTTCTGAGCGCCGCTCTCCTTCTGGCCGCAGGAGGGTAACATCTTCCAGCTCCATCTGTTAAAACCTCAGGGTTAAGTTTAATTCTTCGCTCTGGTTGTGCAGCGCACTGCGCGTGTTACGGTCTAATTAACTTCTGCACCGTCATTTATTTCCTCAAGACAAACTGCCGGCTCCTCTGTTTACACTATAAATGGATTAGCTCAACATTGCATTGTCTTTAGTTTTCTCTGTTCTGTATGTACTACAGACTGAAATTAAACGCGCCATTTCAACCCAAGGTTTGGTTGCGCTTCCTAACCAGACTCTCCAAAGCGTCCGGTCCATAACTCTTCAACACGCTGTCAGCTCCCGGTCAGAAAGACGCATTTAGTTCCGATTCCACGAGATGGTATTCAGAAAGGATTTTTTTTTATCGATTGATTTTTAGTTGCCTCTTCGATGAACTCTTTGCGTAAGGTCTATAATGTTTGCGCATATGCACCAGTCAGGGGTGTTAATTATAACCTGTTTAATGACCGACGGGCTCCAAATTTTCCCGTCGTTTAAAAAAATAGCCGGTCAGACACGGAAAATATTCTGTTAACTCGACCTCTGCTCCAGTTATGTTTTTGATGAGGAAATAACATTATAGCACATCATGTAAAGCTAAAAATAATGATTTTACGTAATGGTGCCCCTTTAAAAGTTTTGCCTGAACCCCTAAATGTAAATGATTTGACTTGCTAATAAAGGCAGAAATATTTGGTTTGCGGGTTCATAAGAAATGATGGGGAAAAAAACCCATAACGCCCATGTAAAGATTAGGTTTACTTTTACTTTAAATCAAATAAGTCTTATCACATTATTCAAACTTCACGCCACTAATTGTAATGACTTGCAACTGTGAAGACGAAGAGGGACCCAAACAGGAAATGGAGCAACTGTGCCCAGCGTGGGCAGAATTCGATATGAAAACAGTACAAGCCATCTGCCCCCAGCCCGCCTCCTTTTACAATTTAATAAAGTGTAAAAATGTGCTGCGTTATATTTGGACCTCCTGTGCCGCTCAGAGTAGTGTTTCGCTGCGTCAGAGCTTCTCTCTCTCCGTCTCCGTGGGAGTGGAGGGTGCTGCTCTCCGTCCAGGCTAAAGGCGGGAGTTTTCCAGTGGCACGAGCCACACGCTGACAACTGCTGTTCTCTTCCTCCCCCGAAACCTGCCCCCTCGTACGCACCCTCGCTCGCACACACACGAGATGTACTGCGCCGCACTAAACCCAAACAACTGCTCAGCATTAAGGTGCGGATCTGTCATTAGTTAGCTTGGCCTAGCTGGGTGAGACCGCTGTTATTGTTAAACGGAGGGCTGTTTGCACAAGCCATATCTTCGGAGGGAAACCGTACCGCTCTGCGGCTTTTTCGCCTCAGCATGAGCGGATTGTGTTTCTGCTCTCCTTTCAAACTTCTCTTATACACTTGATGCACATATTTTAATCAGCTTAGGCTGCTGGGAGATGGGTCCAGACGCACAATGTGATGGGCGGCTATGTAGGAGGGAAGTACGGTGGGTATCCGTCAGCCGGCATAGCACGGCATGCAGCTGCAACACAAAAATACACATGATGTGGAACATCTAACTTAGTTCTTTAACCGCAGCAGTCCCAGGTCGACGCTCAGGAAGAGCGAGGCAGATGTCACGATCGGACAAAAGGGAAGCAATGGGGTGTCTTGTCAGCACGACGTAGAGTTAGAGCCACGCTGAAAAAATAATGAAGTAAAATTACGGGGTGAAAGCCATAATATTATAAAAATAAAGTTGTATGAATGAAGTTGTAATATTTACAGAATACAGTTGTATGAGAGTAGAGTCAAAATACAAGACTGAAATTGTAGTATCACGAGAATAAAGTCGAAATGCGAGAATGAAGTGAGTATGATGAGAATAAAGGCGTAACATGTCTTAACTGTTGTAATACTTTGACTTTATTCTCGTATATCAACTTTATTCTCATACGTCTTTATTGTCGAGATATGACTCAAATTATGACTTTATTCTCATTTTATTTGAAATTTATTCTTGTGATACTACAAGTTTTTTCTCATAAGTTTCTTTTTTATTTTTACTTAGTACGGCCCCAACACTCCGTCGTACATCAGTTCCAAAAACCACGGGGGAAAAAAAAATAAAATTCTATAAGCGAACGCTCAGGCAGGCGCCACTCGTCCCCTCCCAGGACTGCAGGAAGGCTAAGAAATAATAAAAGAAAATGGAAGGCATTCGTATGTGTCGGATGGTGGACGGTGTGCTTCTCCCCTGGAAGGTGCAGCAGTCTTTCCTAAGTGTTGTTTAAACATCACGGAGAGCCGAATGACATTTAGTTGACGAACACCCAGTGCTCAGGCCATCACATCAGAGTGGAAGAGACACAATGACTCAGCGCAGAGATTAATCACCGCAAACTTTCCAAGAACGGCACATCACACCTAGCTAACGACTGCAGTCGCCAAGAGACAAATATGCCTTATTCATAGTTTCTCTACTTCTTTTGACACTTGAAAAAAAAAAAAAGCTTTCCAAGCCATCCTGGCCTGATGTAAAAATACCATCGCCGCGTTTGTTAATACAATGAATTAACTGTGATTAATCATATATCGTGGTTCAATTTTACATGCCCAACCCAGACCTGATTACTGCCCGACCGGTTCTATTTTAGATGACTAAGAAATCATCTAAAATTGAACCGGTCTAGCAACAAGAAGTAGGCTAAAAGAACTGGAAAAAAAAAAAAAAGTAAAAATAAAATAAAATAGCATTTTACACTCTGGTCTAAATTACAATAGAATAGAAATAACTTTTATTTATCCACTGGGTTAATTCAGTGGATAAATAATTCAGGATTAGATATAGCAGCAGGTTCAAGGTAAATAGAAGCAGCATGTTCAAATGAAGGTGGAGATATAGAAACAGAAAAAAATAAGAATAAGACACAGCACACTAGAGGCAAACGTACAACCTGGGTTAAAACCTGGCAGGTTTCAAAAACAGCACACGCATATGAAAAGAAATGTGCAACTGAGAAAAGCTTTTTTTTTTAAAAAAAGTGTACAAATTGTGCATAGAAAGCAGCTAAAGATTATTTACTAGAAAATAAAAATGGCTGTGGAGATAATAGCAGGGATGTGAACAATGAGATGCAAGGTCACGATGGTCGTGAAGTCTAACAACTTCTGAGAGGAAGGATTTGCGTTAACGTTCTTTTGTGTACCTAGGATGGAGCAGTCTGTCACTGAAGGAGTTGTCCTGTTCAGCAACAGCTTAATGATATTTAACCAGAGTTCTTCTGTCTCAAATCAAATGCACTTGGTCAGTGGGGCTTTAGCGCAAGGCATTCTGGGTAAATACCACCAAAACAAACATGCAGGTCTAGCGCTATCGATAGAAATGGCTCCCGGTCTTGTGCCAAAGATGAAAGAGAAATCCTACAGTCGCTAAAATCTGACACCACTTAATTCTTGTTTACATTTAGTGAAGAATGAAGTTGCGCTCAGTGTCTTCTTCAGATGTTTTCACGTCGTTTTGTCCAGTGGTTCTTGGTGCAGCGCCACTAACGGTGAAGAAGGGAACAGGTTTTTCAAAAGCTTTGGTTTGTTTGGCAGTGCAGGATGAAACCGAACTGCAGCAGCTAGAAATGTTTGGTCCCCAATCCAACTGCATCAGCCTGACGATGAGGTGGATCTCTGCAAAGGGTTACGAGGCCGTTTCCAAATTGTCTGGGCAAAGTCTAGACTTTTGTAATGTTGAGGTTTAATAAATGTTTATTCTTTCATACAAGGGAAAATGATCTGTGTTAGCTTGATTGTTTCAAATGTGGCTGTGCTCTACACACTGAGGCAGAGGTTTAAGGTCTAAGGTTTTTTGGGGGTGTACTGAGTATTTTACAAACTTTAATTTATTTTTTAATTACATGTTTGAAATTTATGGTTTTGTATTTTCTGAGATTATATTACTAATTTTGGTGAAGGCCGTAATGTTCTGGTAGCTCGTTTATGTATTAAAATCCTAGCGTCAGTAGAGAGTGTGCTTTACTTTTGCCATCACTTAGCAGTCCAAGTGCCATGGTTGTAAAATTCATCATATCACCACTTTACAAAAAAAAAAAAACCTGGGCTCTGTACAAATGTTTTGCATGTTATTATTAAATCTCTTGCGTTGTGAACCTGAAGGAATCCCTCAGAAACGTCCAACCGACCCGGTGGGGCTCCACAAGGGTAGCTGAGGCTTTAGCAGTTGACTTCCACTGTTTGTTCTGATTTTTTACGCTGTAGCTCCAAGTCAAGATGAGAAGTTTCCCAAACCCCCAACCTACTTTTGCTTTGTGTACACAAGTGTCTGTCCATCCCCTCCCAACTGAAAAAAAAAATGCAAACAAACAAAAAAAAAAACGACACATCGTACCAAGCCTTTCATCCGGCAGCTGTTTTTTAAACCAAAGACAGATTGCTCAGATTTTGTGCTTTGGGACTGAAACTCCGTACATTTCTGAGAAGAAGCAGTCCACATTGTGGTTACCTTAAAAGTGCTCAGTTGTGCTGCCAAACACCATTAATGAAGCAGGATTCAGTATACGTTCGAGAAGGTTTGGATGTTCTACCATGTTGTTTCACTTTAAAAAAATAATGTGACGTGAACAAACAATCAAGCCTAACGAGCCAGAGCGCCACATGGAGGAGATGAAGGAGGATTAAGGTGTATAAACAAAATGCGGCTGGTAAAGTTGTTTTTCTGTTCAGTTTTACAACAACCATTTGCACAATACAACATTTGAACTTGAACAGCTAGCCAGTCACATTGGCTAGCTGGAGTGTTCAACATTCGTTAATTTTGTAACAACTGAGCCCACTACTTGTCTTGTTCTATGTAAAATAATCTATTTTTACAGATGATATAACATTTGCTTTTCCCTAATTGTCCACCAAATGTGTTGAGAGACACCCAGTATACTTGTTGCTTGGGTTAAGTTTGGTTGCACCGGCTTATTTGTTAGCGCTGTGGCTAGCTTTGAAAACATCTGGCACACTTAGCTACCCGTAATTTTACTTTTCCAGTTAAATTCTAAAGCGCTTGATTTACTTGGCTATTTTGTAAGTGTTTCCATAAGTTTTACAGTTTTTGAATATCTGATTATTGACTGTACACATTTATATTCATGCTCTTATTTTGAAGTGGGTGAAGACTGTTTATGCAGCAGTTCCATTTCCTCTCCTTGCAGCTTCTCATTCCCACCAGTAACTTTATTTTAACCAAGAAACATACGAAAACAAAAAAAAAAACACTATAAGTAAAAGACAAGATATAAACAAATAAAATATCTAGGGTATCATAGAACATGTAAATTATTTATACAGGCCTTCAAGCTCATGGCCTTCAGGTTAGCTAAATAACGGTACAGAGTTTCATGTAAAGGGTTTCCAATATGTTCAAATAATCTTGAGCCATGGCCTTCTCCTCCAACATTAGTGTCTGACCCCACAAATGTGCTTGTAATCAAAGTCTGATCTGAGATTGTTCTCATTGTTATCAGAAAATGACATCCAGATTCTGCTTTTTTGTTTTTTGCCTCTAACTTACATTTAAAATAAACACCAGGCTACATCATGTCTCTCCCCTTGTGCCTGTTCTCTGTCTTACTCAGTGGAACAGTAGAGGAAGAGCTCGTGTGTGCATCTATTTGAAACAGCAATGAAACTCAGCCTTGATGCAGACTATTTTAATAAATTCCCCACTGCGTAAACTAACGATTCTCTGCCGTGGACTGGATTTTCTGTCCCTCCTCAGACGTCCAACTTCACCGTCTTTCTCCTCCCCGGTTTGAGCTTCTCTTCTTTGCAAAACATCAATTTGGCATATTTACTCTGTCAACAGCAACGCCACCTTTTCCATCCTTCCACTCCGTGAGTCAACGCATTCACACCGGCGCTGCCCTACACGAGCGAAGCCGCTTTGTGGTTTAGCAAAGGCCGACGTCCCGCGAGCCATTGAACGCAGCGCCAAATTGAACCCCTTTCTGTTTGTGTTTCGAGCGGAGCGTCCCAAACAAGCGCACGCCTCGTGTAAATAAACGGGGGCCTGATGTTTTGGCCGTGGTGTTGTGGAACCGCTGGCCTAATTGGCGAGAGACAGAGGGAATTACTGAGTGATTCAGCCGTAGGTTCTGCCGCGTAAGTAAAGGCAAACAAGCAAATGCGGCGACGTTACAACATCCAGAGACAGTTATGGGTTCTCTTGTAAACCAACACCAAGAAACGGAGGAGGAAGGGTGGGGTGGGGGGTGGGGGTTGAAAAAAATGGGATGTGTAGCTATTCAAAGAAGAGTGTGTTTGGAAGTGTGTGCAGCTCGGGAGCAAGAGAGTAGGGCGGTGGGGTGAAATTAGCCCTACCTGACATCTGTAAGCTATTAAAGCAACTTCAGGTAGCACATGTCGTCCACATTAGGCTGAACCCAGATTTACATTTCCACATCTCCACAAAGCATAATAAACAATCAAAGGGGCGTGTGCAGGCAGGTTACCATCAGTGAGAGCAGACAAAGGGAGTGTGTGCGTGTGTGTCTGAGATTATTTAAAGCTCAAAATCATTCATAGATGATTAATGCAACCGTCAGCAGTGGAAAGTAGAGAACAAATTTTATAAACTGCTGTTCTTAAAATTTTTACTACTATAAAGCAGTTTGGAAATGTCCTAATCCAATAATCATGTCTTTATATTTATTATTTTGTAAGCCAAGGCTTTTTTATTTTTTAGGGTTTAGGTCTGGACTTTGACTAGGCCCTTCTAAAGCATGAATATGCTTTGATCTATGCTAGTCCATTGAATCTCTGGCTACACTGAGACTGTTGTGCTGCTGGAAGGTGAATCTTTTGAATCTTTTTCTTCCAATTATTTTCCTTCCTTTATCTGACCAACTTTCTTTTCCCTGCTAAAAGTATTCATACCTCCAGCATGATGCTGCCACCACCAGGCTTCACTGTGGGGACGCTGTGTTCAGGGTTATGTCGGTTTTCCACTGTACATAGCGAGATATACTATGTATCTACGCTTGCCTGGCCTTTGGGTTTTGGTGGACGGCCAGGTCTTGGTAGGTTCGTCACTCCTTTCACTTTTGAATGATTTTTGAGACGTTCAAAGCTTGGAGGATCAATTTCTGACCAAACCCTGCTTTAAATTTCTACATAACATCTTCGCTGACCTGTCTGCTGTGTTCCTTTGTCTTCATGATGCCGTTTCTTCACTAATATTCTCTGACAAACTCCTCAGGCCTTCGCTGAACAACTTTATTTAGACTCAGGATGACTATATTCACTTAAAAAAGTCAAAAATTAAACAGTTTCTTTCACTTCACTGTTACTTTTTAACCATTGTGAATGTCTTTTCAAGCTGTTCTAGTTTTATTATCATTATGTCCTGTCTGGCAGTTTGGCACAGAGACTTTGTTTGTTTGTCACATCATGCTGGAGGTATGAATACTTTTAGCAGGGAAAAGAAAGTTGGTCAGATAAAGGAAGGAAAATAATTGGAAGAAAAATATTCAAAAGATTCACCTTCCAGCAGCACAAGAGTCCCAGTATAACCAGAGATTCAATGGACTAGCATAGATCAAAACATATTCATGCTTTAGAAGGGCCCAGTCAAAGTCCAGACCTAAACCCTGTTGAGAATCGGTGACAGGAAGTCAAAGCTGCTGCTCTTCCATCTGACAGAGTTTGAGCAAATTTGCAACAAGAACACCGGAAGGTGAGAGAAAGTCCAAATTCCAAGGGCGCCCTCAAGAGGAGGACAAGGGGGGCCAGGGGCCGTCTTAAAAATGCTGGCCACCACACTGGGGTTCAGAGAATCATGTTCATGTCATTGAAAGTTTGTTAGAAACTGCTTTGGGTTTATTCAAATACCAAATATGAAGGACACAGAAATGAAAATGAAAGAGAGAAAGATGAGGGAACAGGGAAAAACCCTAGAAGTCTGCTTCTACACCTGCAAAACGAGAGAGAACCAAACAACATATACTTAGATAATAATACCAGCTCTAACATCACTGAAAAGTTGTTCCATTCTAGCTATTCCAGGTTACAGCAAAGTGATCAAATGAAAAAAAAAAAGATCCGGTTCTGGACAGAAAACGGGCGAACAAGCAGCAACAGTCCAAAGATGAAGACCTTTAGGAATCCCACAGAGCTACTGATCAGGACCTCTTCACCACAAACCGACAGAGTTCGACTCCTATTAAAGCTACATTTCAGCAGCTCAGAACTTCCATCCCTGGACTTGAAGCCCTCCCAGTTAAAGCTGCAGTTTGTTTGCAGGTTCAACCTTCTACATTCAAAGCCCCAGGTTTCGGTGCCAAAGATTTAGCTGGCAGGCAGCGTGGAAAGCAGTACAAATTAGCACCAGTGTGACCAATTACAATATTATAATGCTGCTTACACATGTAGGCGGCAGTAAAACTAAAATACTGTGAAAGTATTTTAGTACTGCCTACGGCGCCCTGCCAGAAACACAGATTATGCTTTTTTTTTTTTTTTTGCTTTAATAACACTTTGAACAGAAAAATATGCACTAAACGGGGAAAAGGGAGTAAAAAAAAAAATTGCAATACGCACCTTTTTTATGGGCTTAAAGTCGGGTTATTGGAAGCAAGGTTTCAGATATGTGTGTAATTCTGCAATAGATTTAAACGTGTAATCCAATGTAACTGGACTCTTTTCAGTGCTCTCAGATAAAAATCCATTCAGTGCAGAAAAGAAAAAAAAAAGGGGGAAGGTAAAAGCAAGGGGAAGTTGAGGAGTCAGCAAATTGAATAGAATCCACAATTCAGTGGATTATTGCGCTGCTGGAAATGAGATGAGCGGCACAAATCAGAAGCTGATGCTTGACAGCAACTGTTGCTCTGCAGCCGCCCTCCCTTTCCCTCCCCTACCGTTTTCTACACCACTGTCTCCCCCTACTGGTCACAATTTGCAACTGAGTGCAGTGCAAGTCACTAAAAAGAACAAGACATGAAAAACTTTATGAAAAATAAAAACTATTTATAGCTACTATTTCTGTCAAACACACGCACTTTATAGCATCAAGAGAAATATTTTACTTCTATTTGTTGATTTTTTTTCTCTCTCTCTTTTTTCAAGTATATCAATTTTGCCCTGTTTCACAATGCAAAGTGTTAAACGTACAGGTGAGACTTAATGTCTGACTTTAAAGGAAACGTTGGGAAATTAAACATCACGCATTGTGTGTTTATGTTAATCACAAATTTGTGTGTTCTGAGCTGAAAAAAAAAAACAAAAAAAAAAAACAAAACCGTACGGGGATCAAATTCCCTCACGTCTACGTCACGTCAGCCAATCAGCTTCGGGATTCCCCCACGCCCCCACCCACCCGAACGATAAGCAGGTTATAAAGCCAGCACGCGAGACGCTTTTAGCAGGTCAAAAGCACAGGAGAGCGCTGCGAGGATTTTGTACATCGGGACCAGAGAGGAGACCGTCCAACGCTTCACTTCATTTCATTTCAGCCCGGCTGGTTACAAACTCGCACCAACGGTTCCAACTGTGGCGTGCAGCAACGCTCCGCTCTCCAGATCTGGTTTTACGCACCGGCGCAGCTCAGAATCACTTCTTTTTGTGCATTTTCTCCACTAAAGTTTTTTTTTTTTTTTCATGTATATATAGTCAGTCTGGCTTAGGAAACTGAGTTCAGATTTTGTTTTTGTTTTTGTTTTTGTTTTGCAAACAAAATATAAAAAAGAAGAAGAAAAAAAAGACTTCCCCTGAATTTCACGCGTAATTTGGGCACCGCTCGGTTTTGCGCATGAATCTCCTCGATCCCTACCTGAAGATGACGGAGGAACAAGACAAGTGTCTCTCTGACGCCCCGAGCCCGAGCATGTCCGAGGACTCGGCGGGCTCCCCGTGCCCCTCCGGCTCGGGGTCCGACGCCGAGAACACCCGGCCGTCGGAGAACGCGCTGCGGCGCGCGGACGCGGCGCTGCTGGGCGACTTCAAGAAGGACGAGGACGATAAGTTCCCCGCGTGCATCCGCGAGGCGGTGTCCCAGGTGCTCAAGGGCTACGACTGGACCCTCGTGCCGATGCCCGTGCGCGTGAACGGATCTACCAAGAACAAGCCGCACGTAAAGAGGCCGATGAACGCCTTCATGGTGTGGGCGCAGGCGGCGCGGAGGAAGCTGGCGGACCAGTACCCGCACCTCCACAACGCGGAGCTGAGCAAGACGCTGGGCAAGCTGTGGAGGTGAGTGGAGGATCCCGGTTTCCAGGGGCGACTCTAGAGGATTTTGCTAGGGGCGTAAAGGGGGGCCACTAATAATGTAAGGATGGCTCACCAAAACCAAAATCCAGATCCCAGTGAAATGTGGCTTAAATGTAGATTTAAAAATGGTTGTTTCTTAGGGTAATCTGTAAATTGATGTATAAAAGTAGCACAGTTCAGCTGATTATGTTAGCGCTTGTTAGTATAAAGTTTGTTGTCCATCATTTTAATATACTGAAAGTCTAAATTATGATCCAACTATGTGATCCTGGTATCTGCTGAGGGTGGGGCCAGCAGTCAGTGACAAAAATATAATAAGGAGCTCCAAAAAGTACAAAAAAATTATATTCATCTAAAGAGTTAAATAACTGATTGTTTCAATGAAAGCCTGTCCTGTTTTTGCTTTAATTCATGCTTTGAAAAAATATTCATACAAGACTGCCTGGACAGAGGGGCAGTTAGCACCCCACTCCCTTCTCATATTTTTGGCACCACTTATGTTTTGCTTTTTTTTTTTTTTCCTTTTTTCTTTTATAGCCTCTATGCATTCTGGAATTAATCTTTGAGAACCTTTTCTAGTTTCTACATCTTGGTCTACCCAAATCCTGCTGAAATGTTAAAAATCAAAGTTTAAATTAAGGTGATCTGTAAACACAAATAACATGCTCAGTCTGCATCCTTATAAACTTGTTTTTGCCTGGTATTAATCTGAAGCAAACAAAAAAAAAAACAGGAAAAGCCTCAGAGTTGCATTTATTTGTTTAATTAATCGATTTCTGCCTGTCTTTTTTTTTTTATATACCTTACTAAGCAGTCACCTTTAAATTCATCAGTCATTTTTATGCACCCACTACATATCCTTGGGCCCCCTTTGAAAAATTTCTGGATACACCCCTGCTTATTGATCATTGCCAGCAGGTTGAAGCTGTTTTATTCACTGCGTCTTTGGCCCACAGACTTCTCAACGAAGGCGAGAAGCGGCCATTTGTGGAAGAGGCCGAGAGGCTCCGGGTGCAGCACAAGAAGGACCACCCGGACTACAAGTACCAGCCCCGGCGACGGAAGTCGGTGAAGAATGGCCAGAGCGAGACGGAGGACGGCGGCGAGCAGACGCACATCTCCACCAACGCCATCTTCAAAGCCCTCCAGCAGGCCGACTCCCCCGCCTCCAGCATGGGAGAGGTGCACTCCCCAGCCGAGCACTCAGGTGTGGAGAGCATGCTCACTGCAACACGTTTCTGCAACTAACGATTATTTTAGTAATCAACTAATCGGATATTCTGATGATTAATCGAAAACAAGGAAAAAATGACACGTTCTACAGATTTTTCATTGAACTAGTTTAGCATTTTTTTTATAGAATGTTAGAAAAACATTAAAAGATACAAATAAACAATTTTTTTTAATAGGAAAAACATTTTATTGCCTAGAATGTAATATCGTGAGATTCCTTTAGTAAACCTGAATAAGGGTGAAGCTTGGCTGAAGCATATTTACAGAAAAAGGTGGGGGTTTTATCTTAAATGCAAAATGTATATATTTTTGTACATTTTTGGCTTAATTCCTGCTCTATGTTTTTTTCACCACATGGCCTTTTTTTGTTTCTGTATACCTCAGTTAATTAATAGACTATGAAAGTTGTTGACGATTATTTCAATAATCGTTAATAACAATTAATCCAATTACTTGTTTCATCCCTATTATTATCTCTTTTGGTTTTGGTTTAGTTTAATAACTGCTCTGAATGTTTTGTTTTTTTTACCAAGTGACCTTTTTTTGAGTCTGTTTACTCCAGTTAACGATTAATCAATAACTAAACTAGTTGACGATCTCAATAATCGATTAATTTGATTAATCATTTCAGCCCTATTATTATTTCTATTACATTTGATGGAAAAACTGCAAACTCCAACACTCAGTCAGCTTAAACAAACATTTTCTCCTTTATTCTCCCTCCAGGCTCACAGGGTCCCCCCACCCCTCCCACCACCCCAAAGACCGACGTTGGCTCAGGTAAGATGGACCTGAAGCGCGAGGCGGGGCTCCGCACTCTGCCCGATGGCAATGTTGGGCGCCAGCTCAACATTGACTTCCGGGACGTGGACATCGGCGAGCTGAGCAGCGACGTCATCTCCCACATCGAGACCTTTGACGTCAACGAGTTCGACCAGTACCTCCCGCCCAACGGCCACCCGGGGCCTGTTGGCGCCACCCCGGTCAGCTACAGTGGCAGCTACAGCATCAGCGGCGGGGCGCCGCTCAGCCCGCAGCCGGCCTGGATGTCTAAAAGCCAGAATCAGCAGGGACAGCAACAGCAGATCACCCTCACCACGTTGGGCGGCGGCGGAGGCTCGGACGCTGCCCAGGCGCAGCACAGGACCCAGATCAAGACGGAGCAGCTGAGCCCGAGTCACTACGGCGAGCAGCAGGGTTCCCCACAACACGTTCCCTACAGCCCCTTCAGCATGCAACACTACAGCCCCCCGTCCGCCTACCCGGCCATCTCCAGGCCGCAGCAGTACTCCGAATACTCCGAGCACCAGGGGGGAGGCGCCTCCTACTACAGTCACGCGGGGGCCGGAGCGGGGGCGGGTCAGGGCTCCGGTCTGTACTCGACTTTCAGCTACATGGGCAGCCCCAACCAGAGGCCCATGTACACGCCCATCGCCGACAACGCCGGGGTGCCGTCCATCCCACAGGGTAGCCCGCAGCAGCACTGGGAGCAGGCTCCGGTTTACACCCAGTTAACCCGACCCTGAGCTCAAACTCACACAAAAACACCCACACACACACTTTGTTCCATCAGAAATGGGGGAAGAAAGCGGAGGGGGGAGGGTCCTTCCCCTTGAATCAGACTTGAATTCTAAGAGGAGCGCTGGACTTTGGGGTGGCCTCACATAGTGCCTTACGTATTTTATCACAATAGGATCGTATATATTTTTAGAGACTGAAGAGAATCCTCTGTGAGGATTTTTATGAATTGTTAATATTGTGTATGTTTGTAGCCAGAGGGAGGGTTGGGGAGGTAGAGGTCATGCTGTTGGAAGCTGGGTCAGAACCTGACGTTGTGGTTCTGTCACCAGCTGATTCTTTTTTTTTTTTTTTGGATCGTATTTCGTCGCGACCGTTGGAGCGGCTGTTATGCAACACAAGAGAAAGACTTGCAATCCCAATGGTGTGCCGTCTCACTGAGAGACCGCAGCCCCTTCCACCATCCGTGCCTTGATGTTTGTACTTTTTTTTTTCTTTCAAAAACCTTTTGTACGTTTTCCCGCCGCGGCCACAGCTGAGATTACAATTAACCGCCCCGTGGCGAGTGTTTGACAGCGACAGGAAGTCACCTTTAACCCCTAAAAGGTTAAAGAGTGGGTGTCCCCTCCCCCCCACTCTGTTCCCCCACAGCATGCTGGTGTCCTCAAGTCCCCCCCAATCAGTCAGATCCAGTTTAACATTTTTATTTATTTATTTGCTAGTGTTAACTTTATTTCAAAGTAATTATTTTGCATATTATTCTTATAACTAATGAATTGTCTTTTGTGATGTAGACAGCATAGAACTTTCCCCCCACTTTTTGTTTTGCAAAATTTAGACAAAAAGGTACATGCTGTAATTTTTATTGTTGTTTATTTATCTTATGTTATAAATTTCTATTTTGATGCGTCTCCCCCCCCCATGCATTACAAGTAGTTTGTTTTATAGTTTTGTGCAGTTTCTCTTGAGTTTGACTCAAAACAATGGCTGAAAGAACTGGAAAATAATTTCTCCTATAAACATATTTACTCCGTTCCCGTTTGGCTCTTTTGTTTGTCGGATCACCGGGACCGCTCGTCCTTTCCGCTCTGCAGGTCGCTTTCTTTTTTTTTTCCCTCATGAAGATCGGATGCTGCCCGATACTGTCTTCCTGTTTGTTTGTTTTTTTTATTTCCTGCGATGTCTCTTATGTATTTCTAATGTCTTTAAGATATCTTTTTGTATATGGATTTGCAATAAAAAAACAAAAATCTATTAAAAATATGTCTACTTTTTTCCCCACCATTCTGGATGTCAAGCTGGAATATTTGGCTTAACGTTTAGATTTTCTTTATTTTTCTTGGAAGCCATGTTATATTTTCCCTCTTTATTTTGATTTTCTCACTCTTTGTCCTTTCAACTTGAAACTACAGGGGGTCATCAGGCAACTCAACATTGTTTTATTTTGGGATGTTTGTTGGTTTTATTCCATTTATTTGATGGGGAGAAAACTCAATTGTTGAGAAAATATTTGTATTTTAAAATGTCATTGGTGGCCCAATTATTGGTGCCCAGTTGTTAACTATATCACTTCCTTTAACCTAATAGCACAACACGCATTCTGTCCTCCAACATTTCATAAGGTTGTACCATACAGAATGACCTCTGACCCTTTCTAAAGCGTTCTGAGTCCCTATGTTTTGCTCTTCTCTCCAGCTGACTCCTCAGATTGAGGACCAGTCCAAAATAGAGAGTCTCACAACTGGGATAGAACCGATACTTGACATTGACCTTCTTTGGTTTATGAAGAAGGGCAATGATCTAAATAATTTGTCAAAATACAGAGTGTTTGAGTAGCCTAGTCAAACTGTGGACCTAAATCCAACAGAGAAATATTGTATGGCCTTAACTGACTGATGTTAGAACATTTACCAGAACTTTCCAAAGTTTCAGTATTAACTAAAACGAATTTGCTCAACATTTAAATCAAGATATGTTTTGAAAAAAAAAAATATATATATGAGGAAACCAAATGTCCTCAGAAAACAATTCCCAGCTCCACGGGCTGTCACTCCACCCTACACCGCCGCATGTCATTGCATCAGCAATGACCTCAGAGACTGATGAGAGTAACATTTCTTTCTTGACCCTCCCTGCTCTGCTCTCACCACAGCCAGGGCCTGCCATGCCCCGGCGGCTCCAACAATGGTGTGGTCCTTAATTGTCAGCCGTATCGAGCCGAACCAGCCATCTGGGAGGGTATCGGGTGATAATAGGCACGGCGGGCAGCAGTCGGTGCTGTCACAGGGAGCATTTGACGTCACAGCAACCATGCCTCTGTGATTAGTTCTGGTTCAGTACCAGGCGGGCAGCATTGTCACCTACGATCAGTATCGTCTTAGAGCCTGCAACGGGACAAACGCTGTTCATTAAGACTTTGCAGGGCTCCAAATTAGAACTATGTGTTCTGAGTTTAGCCGGAGGCAACTGCTATCAAACCATCTTGATCTTAGGAGATTATCCGAGAGTTGCAGGACAGTGGCACTCACAGACTGTAGTTACTGACCTCTGTTTTACTCTAACTATGGAAACTACAACTCATCAAACTTAGTTGAACTTAATTAGATTGGAGACCCGAGGGAGCAGAGGTGGTTAGGCCATCTGATCAAGAACCCATACAGGGGAGTTTGTAGTTATTGGAGGAGATGAAGAGGCAAAATTCTTCAATAAATTCTTTCATGCCAGGTAAAACTTTGGGATGCTGCAGAATGAGTTTAAGTGTGTTGCTGGGGACAAAGATGCCTGGGATTTCCTAGTAAAACTGCTACCTATATCCAATGTGATTTCAGAAAAGAGCAGAGTTGATAGATAAGACAATTTTGAACTGCCCTGACTGTCATCATTCAGGTTGGGTGTTAAGCCAAACATCAATATGCCAGAGATGCAAAAAAAAGTCTGGCAAAAAGTTCACAGAATATCCATGTCTTACTTCATTTGTAGACCTTTTTTGTTGCTTTAATCCATCATTCACATCCTTGAGAACTCGACTCAGACTGGCTACTTTAGGTCTCCTAGCTGTGAGTCGAATATCTGCCAGTCCCTACAATGGAGTGAACAAACTCTGTGACAAGGAAATGCAGATCGGCAAGTATGGAAAGCTGTCTCTTCCTCAGTTCATGACTGTCTCTGGTCCAGTTAACATCTTCCTGCCTATCACAGGCCACCGTATCAGACTTCACACCAAGTCTTCCCTGTTGACACCAGGCTGGAGCCGGAGAGTCTGTGCTAGCCAAGGAAATCACCTCAACTGTATGCTACACCAGGCCCCATAGGAAGGATTCACCGAAGTCGGTGTGGAAGCCTGTCCAAGTCCTGGTAAAACCAGAGTGGGCTGGTATGGGAGTCTGTTGTTTAGGTCGACTACAAATGATAGCTGGGTAAAACTTTGTTTTCAATCTCTTCTCTTCAATGTACATTGCGTTACATCTGACTGTATGAGGCATCTTATAAAGATTGATAAATTAAACAAGCCAGCAGAAGAAAAGTATCTATAAGACAGAATTTCAGCACTTGATTGTCTACAACTCTACTTGTAATCAATCATTCTATAGGACAGTCTTTGTTACATGGTTCCTAGATACTTATCTCATATTTCCAGAGTAATTATCTGTGGAGAAGTCATAGGCTTACGGTGCTGCCACAACAAACCAACAATAGTGAATACCCACCAATTGTACTCAACCACGGATCTTTCAGTTTGGCCAGCTATACTGACCTGCCTGTATGCTGTCCTATTTGTCCCAAAACAACTACACCTATTTGATGCTTTCTGACATGTTTTCACCTCAAGTTCTATGGTTCAGGTTCAGGACTGAAAGCTTGAAAAGTGAGGAAGGAAAGGGATTAAATTAAGGGTGCACCGATATATCGACCTGTCGATAAATCAGCCCAGATTTCCTTAATTTTGGGAGATCGATAAGCTGATCTTATCCACTTATCTTATTTACTTTGGGAAAGGTAAAAAAAAAAACAACCACTGTCTTCTGCTCTGCTGTGAGAGAGGTTTGGCTGGTAGACCGGCCCACCAGGTCATGTCTGCACTTTTGCAGTTAACAAGAGTCACCTCACTGTTGTTAACTCAGCAACATTCATGCAATACTGAGCGACATTTCTGACAAAAAAAAAACCCCAGCAGGCCAGCCTTCTTAAAGATCAGTTATCAATGATTGGCCATAAAACTCCAATCGGTGAACCTCTAGATCAAATAGCATCTCTGCAGCATGACCCCTAATTCAAAAACCTACATTGCCTGTTTTTTCTGCAAGCAAATAACTGACCATTAACAAACTCCAATTCCTGCTTCAGAATCTATGTGAGTAGAGCATAAGTCCTCCAAGAAGATTTGTTTTTGCTGTTCTTATGACAACACTGGGATATTCTGTTAACCCCGCCTTCTTCGCATGAAGTAACGAATATTTGTCAGAAAGATGATGCAGCAAGCTGGAGCTCTGCTAAAGCTGAAGCTCTATTGATCATGCCAATCACCAGGAGCTGGAGCTCACGCTCCTTTAATGATGTGACTGCTTTCTGTGGAAAACATCCATGAGAAACATGTCATCTGTCCCCGGCTTGTTACCATCATGTGAATCCTGCAAGCGGCTAATGACTTTTTCAGATGACGACGTCTCACAGCAGCAGCTCTACATTCCCTTCTGTCTCATGTCGTTTCGGTTACCCCATTATCCCACCTGCTCCTGAAAAACAATTAAATGAACTCCAAAAATGTAATGCAGTCTCTTGCTTTTCCTGACTGGAAAAAAAACCCCAAAACAACTGAAGCTGCTGAAGAAACTTTCTAAGCCTTGTGAATCCTTTTATAACTTTTGGCTTTCTTACCTGAAAGACGAGGTTTAAGTGGAACAATAGAACAATGTCCGTAAAAATATTTCTTCGGTGACCACAAAGTTTCTTACGGCAGATTTTGGACACAAGAGACGACTAATTCCATTCATGGAGGATGAAAGACAACCGTCTTCTAAATTAGGCTGGAACATCAAACAACACAGATGTAATACGATGCATGTACATTCGCACAGACAGACAAAACTAAACAAAGGTCTTAAAAACTACTCAAAAAAACACTTTACAAATGGTACGCAGAGTTCTGTCTGTTGTTTGGCATAACTGCAAAGTGATTTCACTAGTGTGATTTAACAAAATAGAGTATGTGTTATTAGCAATGGTCCCTTTGCTGCTAAATAAATGTTCTCTGAAGCCAGAGTACACTTACAGATGGAAACAAATTGTCCTCCAATTCATTTTATCTTCTACCTTCATAAGCCTTCAAGGGCTTGCTGCCAAGAAGCTTCCCAACATCAAGCACATTTCTTGAGTAAAATGTCCTGTTTATAAATTCACAAGATAAACTTTTTAAAGGGGAGTATCGTGTGTTTTCTAACCACATTGAGCCATTTCGTATATGTATGAAATATAACTTAAAAGAAATTTAACCTTGATATTTACCGCCTTTACATTGGACCTGTCTCTCTCTCTCTCTCTCTTTTTTTTTTTTAGAATACTTTATTTTAGATTTTTTTAGTAATAACATCACAAGTATTAACTGACAGGACAAAGCACAATTCAAACAATGAGACATACTTAAAGTAAAATACATTTACAATAATTGTACACAACAACCAAATGACAAGAAGGACTGGATGGGGCTGGGAGGAGGGTAAGCAATAAGGATGAAAGAAAAATGAATATGAATCGGAAAAAGGTTGAGAGACAGACGGTATCAGA
>CAEGAE010009652.1:0-31477 GCA_903067095.1 Girardinus metallicus
TAGATAGATAGATAGATAGATAGATAGATAGATAGATAGATAGATAGATAGATAGATAGATAGATAGATAGATAGATTTTTTATCTTAAATGGAATCCATGTATATGTATTCTTACACAATTTTGGTTTAACTAAAGCTTTGAGCATGTAGTTCTTCCAGCACATTGGCGTTTCAGAGTCTGCCAACTCCAGATAATGATTAATCGATGACTAAATCAGTTGATGATTATCTCAGTAATGGAGTCATCGCGATTAATCCAATTAATCGCTTCAGCCCTAGCGTAAAACATGCGCATATTAGAGGTCGATACAATAATCACAACGAAATACAAGCCGAGCTGAAGCCCGCTAGTACATTTGTCCAAGAAGTTGGACAAATGTCCTGTCCGAGACATTCCCAGGCCAGCGTAGCCCACAAAGTTTTCGCTCACTCTGAATTTACGATGCTGCGTGTTTTTAGTTAAGACGGGATAACGGTGAAAAGAGGGAGCCAACATCTGCGGTGGGTGACACGTCCCTGCGTAACTCCACCTCCATTTGTTCTGCCTATGTTTCTATGTAACTTCCTTGTTACAATTCAGCCGACTGGAGTGGGATGTCTGGCCAGAGCAGATCATGTTACTGCTCCGTGTGTGTGCTGCTGCAACAGATGGTAGACTATGCAAAGGGGGAGGGAGTGTCCGGAGAACAGGAGGCTCGATTAGGATATCTTGTAAACACTGACAATAAACGGCACACATATGAGTTTTGACATAATTAAAGCACCTTTAATGATGATGTTTTGTTATTATTATTATTATTGAGAATAAAAACTATGAGAACAATAATCCATTTACCTCCTGCATCCGCCTTCTGGCCGCCTCCAGCGCATCCTCGTAGCCTTTCTGCCTCAGCTCGCTCAAGCTCTCGTAGTACTCCTCCGTGTCGTCGCCCTCGGAGAAAAGCACCTGGGAGAGGATCTTCCAGCCGCAGGTGTCCAGGGCGTGACCCAGGTACACCTGCAGCTGGTAGCACAGCGCGTCCGTCTCCCGCTGCGACGTCCCCGGCGCGCCGAACAGCACCGTCCACACGCCGGACTGCTCCTCCGGGAACGGGGGCAAGCAGGGCTCCAGATCCGAGTTGACGGCGCACAGCTGCTGGTGGGCCGCCCGCAGGTCCTGGAAGGAGAACAGGCCGGCCCAGCTGAAGTCCTCGCGGAGGCTGAGCTCACCGTCTCCCGGGTCTGCATCCTCGGGAGACGAAGGGACGTCCGGGGTCTCCATGTCCATCTCCTTCGGCGTAACAATATTCCAGGACCCCAACGTGAGGCTGACGCACTCGAACGCCTTCAAGCTATCATCTTTTACAGGCTTTTTGTCTCCGGCTCTGGTGTTTGTTGTGGCTCTTCCTGTCGGGACAGAGTGCGGTCTAACTTTACCAGCTTCACATGCTTCGTCTTTCTCCGCTTTGGCCGGACTTTTAGCGGCAGCAGCAGCAGCAGCGGGGACGGGAAGCG
This sequence comes from Girardinus metallicus, assembly GCA_903067095.1. Taxonomy (NCBI): domain Eukaryota; kingdom Metazoa; phylum Chordata; class Actinopteri; order Cyprinodontiformes; family Poeciliidae; genus Girardinus; species Girardinus metallicus. The sequence goes on from CAEGAE010009652.1 coordinate 1,496, forward strand.
CAGCCGCGGGGCTACAATCCAAGTCCAGAAAAGTGCTCCGTCTCTGGACGGTTCTGTTGTGGCAGGTTATGGCGAACTTTCCCTCGATGTCGTTCCAGGCCACGATGAAAACAAATTTATGCCTCTCTTTCTCGTCGAACACTCTGGGTCGGACTGACACCCATCCGGACTCCAAATTATCCTCCATGGCGAATGACATCTCATCCGGCCGCTGACTGCACAGATTGAGGTTGCTCGGAAATAAATTTGTTCTGACGTCGAGGCTAAAGGCTACTGCTAGTTGACGACAGCGACAGAGGGGGAGAAAAAAAAATCCCTATCAGCGAGATTTAGCGTTGGAACAACAAAGGCTCTCTAGTTTAGTAAACCAGCTGTGTGCGTGAGCGCAGCGAAAACGCAGTCAGCAATGTTCTCCCACCGAGCTCAAGGATTGGCGGTTCAGACATTAAGTTCAAGCGACCAAACGCGTTCCCAGACCTCGGTCTTTAAAGGAGCAAAAACTCGGCTTCGTGTTGCCGCACATAACGCCGGTTGCCATAACACCTGGCCGCTCACCTGGCCGAAGCTCGCGCTCACAGTACGCTTCTTTGTCCGTGCAGACAATACGGTCGCGCGACTCGGCTCTGCTCTCCGCGTCACGTGTGAGCTTCTGTTTACAAGCACAAGGTGCGTGCGCGTTTGTCAAATCCGGGGAGGGGCTTAACACTCCGCATGCTATGTTCAGGGTCCACGATTTCATCGGAAAATAAGCACATTTATTTATACTTTTAAAATGTAATTACCAAACGTATACTGCCAATCTAACAATGTTTTTTTATTATTATTTTACTTACTTCTTTCTATGGATCTTTTAGAATTGTCTAACCCTATTTTGTTTTTCATGTTCTCAGCCATCTTATGTTTTACATTTTGACGTGTGCCTTACTCCCAGCAGAGAACTTTTGTCAGACTGGCGAGCCTATTTCTCTGTGTCAGGGCAAACAAATTACCATGATGTACTAATTTTTATGAACTCAAATGCACCATAGACTTTATATAGATTAACACTAAATAGGGTAAACAGATACATTTTGTAATAGGTTTTATTCAAAGGTGTGGAATACACTTTTTACCACTGGTTGGGGCTATCCCATGTACCATGAAGGCATCATACGTTATACCTTTTCTTATTTATGCTTAATTGAATATTTAACAAAGATTACACTACAGATACTGCCATTATTTGCCATATTATTTTATGTAATTTACCTAAATATTCTTTAATATGCCTCAATCCCACTCGGACTTTGTTAAACCTCTTTTTCCCTCTCAGTCGACGTGCACGAGGAGCATAAACATCTACACGTGGGCAAATCTGTGACGCAACCACGTACAGCACGTACTGTAGGACAAAAAAAAAATGCATATAGCAAGCAGAGTGGATCAAAAGACCTTTGATGACGTTTAAGCAACAGCAAAATGTAAGCGTTTTATTAATTATTATTCACGTAGACTTGTTCGGCTCTAGTGTGGTTGCTTCTATTTTTTTATGTTGTTAATTTTGACGTCTGTGCTTTCTGATCTGTTTGTTGTTCAAAATTTGATCTATTCGATCTGTTCGTAGTTTTTTGTTGGGTTTTTGTTGTTGTTGTTGTTGTTGTTGTTGTTCAGACCTAAAGGCTATTACCGTGTCTTTGATTTATATGTTCAACATAATTTATATTAAAAAAATGTAAGCGTCTGTATTTCGTCATACATGAACATGAGTTACACTTCTTTAGTCTTTATGCTCAATTGTCTTCTGCTTCTATGATTACATCCCCCCAAAATTCAAATAAAAACCCTGAAAATGTTCGCAATGAAGAACATTTTGTTCTTTTATTTTTATATACAGCCAAGCTTTTGCTCCTATTTAAATAATTTGTAATAAAAATGATTGTATAAAGAAGTGTATTGTTGGGAAATTGTAGATATGCTGTAATGATGTAAAACTGTCATATAGCTGTCTAATTTTTTTTTTTTTTTTATGTATCTGACCATTTTACATTTTTACTCAAGATGTCTGAGTGCCTCGACTGAAGATAAATGGATTATCTGATTGTGTGAGTGGAAAAACTCAAATTGTTTCCATGATGAGGTAAAATGTGTTTGGATACCAAGTGGGTAAAAAATAGCATGTTTTCCAGCAAGAATACTCTTTTAATAGAGAAACACTTCATGTCATGTTACTTGCAGACCCAGAACTCTACTCGAATAAACAGGAAATCAAAAACTCCCTCAGGACAGTCGAGTTTTCAAACATGCCCACATACAGAGTGTGCATCCCAGCTTCACTGATTGTTCTCTTTTTGGAAAAGGGGATTTTACCCGTGGAGTTCTCTTTAACTCTGACGTGGGACCTCATGTAGGGTTTTAATCTCCTCACAAAGACACTTAAACACGTCTTAATTTACGAAAAAGATAAACCTTTCCCCCCCCACTTCCTCTTAAACTGTTCGAGTGGTAAATAGGGTCCAGAAAGGTGAGAGATACTATTTATGTTTTGGGCATACAAAAATCTACAGATCACTTTTCTACTAAAATATCACTATGTTGTCCATTTCACTGAAATCTCCCAAGTTTCTTGAGCCAATAAAATCATTTTTAAAACGCAACAATTTTATTTTGAAACTATTTGCCACCCATTTGCTTTGAACTTCACAATTTTGGGCCTTCATTGAAAAATCTTGGACATGACTGATATAATTTATTGGGATTTTATATGATAGATTCACACAAAGTAGGCCATTGTTGTAAAGTGTACGGAAAAATGGCTTTCAATTTCTTATACAAGTAAAAAAAAATCTAAAAATAAAAAGAAAAGTGTGTCTTTTGAATTTGGCATAATTTAGTCTACCTTTGAATAAATTCCACTCCAAACAACAAGCTGTTCCTAATTGGTAAATAGAGTCCACATGTGTGTGTGTGTAATTTATCTCAGCTGCTCTTTGAAGGTTTTGCAGATTTGCTACAGAGAGTTTTGGAGAAGAGGCCATAAAGTTGTAGATCCCCAAATAATAAGAACCCCGGGGACAGAGGGGCTGGATATAAATGCATACCGCAGTTTTGAGATTTTTATTAAAAAACAAAACAAAACTTGAAAGCCATGAGTGACTTTTATTCCACTTCAAAATTATCTGCTACTTTGTGTTGGTCTGTAACATTCAGTTCCAATAAAAACACATCTAAGTTTGTGGTTCCAAAAGGGCCAAATGTTAAAAAGATTTGGGAACATGGAGACATTTACAAGGCATCCCTGGAGGAGGAAACAGTTTAAACTGGGTTGTTACTATTGTGTTGAAAGTTGACTTGTTTTCACTTTCAACACCCCATAATGAAACAATCTTTTGTACATTAATTGTAAATAGGAATCTTAAAGGGATTTTTAGGTATTTGGAAAACCTCTATCACTTGCTTGCTCTCCATGAAAAAAAAAAACTCAAAAAAAGCATTTTCTCTGCTGTTCCTTACAAACACCAACCCACACATGCAGATTTGGTTCGCTTGTTTTATTCGTTCATTTATTGTTTCACACAACATCAGACACTTTTGGAGTGTTATGGCACAAGTTTGACGCTTGCAGTACAGTAACTTGACGTGGTTTATGCTCGTACTCAGACTACTTGTTGAGTCCTAAAAGATACTCGGAGACAGGGTTAGATTAGACAGTTTTGGTTTGTGAAGTTTGAGGGAATGTCACTCATTTTTTTCTGCTTTTATTCAAAGGAGGATTTTTTGGGGGGGTGTCAGGTGCAGGGAGGGGGCTCAGGCATTTTGGTTGGCCTTGTCAAAGAGGACTTTCAGCTGCTCCTTGGAGGTGGCCTCTTTCTGTTGCATCAGGTCGGCGTGTCCCTTGGTGACACCCCAGCTGTCGGGTTTGGACATCGAAGGACAAAATGGCCGCCCGGAGGCGGGCTGTAGCTTCTCCCAGTATTCCCGACGGGCCCTACACACAGGACCAGATCCCATTACTTTACACGTTGATCCTTTTACTGTTATTCCCAAAAGGGAAAGTTTTCAAAACGTAATACTTTAGAGAATGATCTACCTGGCTCTGACCCAGGGCTTGGTATGCAGCTCCAAGCCGGTGCCCCATTTGCCGTGCTTCTCGGAGCCGGCAGGAAGGAGACGCCGCTCTGGTTCCAGCTCTTCAGAAACAGCACGGATGTGGTAGGGCTCAAACCCGCAGCACCCGCCGATATAACGAATGCCGGCGTTGTACGCTTCCCGAGCGTATTTCTGCATGTCCCATCTGGTCAGGATTCTGGGCTCCAGGGCTGTCGGGAAAATGTATGTAAATGATTCTGTAGTCGCAGTTTATTGCGAGTGGGGCTGGATGATCCGGCTATAATAATAATAATAATAATAATAATAATGATAATAATAATAATAATAATAGAGAAACTGACAAAGACAAACGTTGACTACCTTAGTCAAACATGTAAAAATCAACTCCAAGAAACTTTTAAAATGTTTCAGAAATGCAGATAGGAATTCTAAATATATAATGAAAATAAATAATAAAGAAAAATTCTTACCAAATTCTTAATTTGGTAAGAATTTTTTTTTTTTCAATATTGGGACAGACACAGATATTAATACCGGATCCCTATCCAGCAGTTGTGAAGCACGGTGGCGAAACCTGAGACTGCTGCTGTGCCAGTTGCTCAGCAGGGTGCTGCTAGGTAACCAGATAGTAAACGAGTTAGTTGATGCCACCAACTTTGCGAGGTTGGGCGGCTAAAACCTTTCCTCTGCCTACCTCCCCCAGTGTGCTGGGCGGTTCTAGCTCGGAGTTCAGTGGCATTATTGAATATTCTATCAGACGTGTTATCTGCTGATGTTGATTACGTGTCTATCGCGATACATATTGCTATGGATTGCTACTGATTTATCGTCCAGCCCTAACTGTCAGTGTCTGGGGTGAGAAATGAAGCGAAGTTGAAGCGCTCACCGAACGGGAACTCGGGAAGATCGATGAATCCCTGTCGGTTGCAGTCGGGGGTGTGGAAGCCCAGCGGCTGGGACATGTAGTGGGCCTTCAGCCCGGCCTTTTCCACTCCCTCCTTCATCAGCTTCACGGTCTTCACGCAGGTCTCTGGGTCAAAGTGGCAGTTGATGCCGACAATGTTTGCCCCTGCAAAACAAATGAATGAACTCTGTTACACTACTACACTGGCAAAAGTGTGGTTTTTTGTTTGACTTTTTTCCTGCAGTGGTTAATGTTAGTGCAGAAGTACTGTTCTGATTCCAAGAAGTAAACGTTGTTGTTTTCTGCCGTAATGTGTTAAAATCACCAGCAGAGGGCAGCACAAGCGTACCATGCTGAAAGTTAAGCTTGAAACAGAGTAAAAAGTCAGTGACACCTATGAAAGTGTTAGTCATCAAATATGCCATTAAGTAAGAAGCTAGACTTTTTATTTGCATGACCTGTATTAAAACTGAGGTTTCAGGCTATAAACTACATTCAAAAACTGTAAAAAAAGAAAAAAACAACAATAGGAAACCGAACATTAACCAGAGGCAGCAACACACACGAGAGCAGCCCCCAAGGGGGCGCGCCCCACAGTTTGGGAACGTCTGCCTTCGAGTGTTGAATTTCAGTCAACTTTAGTCAGCATTTCATAATTCCAAACTCTTGTTGATTTTTAGGCAACACGAAAGTTATTTGGAACAGGACTGAATTCAGTCATGCAGCTCTGTGTTTTTGTTTTTGTTTTTTTTAAGCAAAATAACACAACAAACTAGGAACTTTCTATAAATTTCAAACTTTTAGGGAAGTATCTCAAAATGAGCAAAATTTTACACACTGCTCTATGCTTAGCAGTTTTATAAAAGCTCTGTACTGCAACGTCCGATCTCTGCTATTTATATTTTTACCTGTGTATAAAAATAAATGCTTCAGTCAGCGTGTCACTTCGCTGCTGGCACATGATCATTTCTATTATACTCTACTCAAACCCCATGTAACGAATTACACCACACTCCCATGTACTAGGCGTTAGTAAGAAGATCTAAACATCAGATAAAATGGCAGACTGTGTTTTTTATTAGCACTGAACTGTGTAACATCCACCCGACTTTGAAAAAAAAAAAGCTGTCATGTGAAACTCCTCACACATTCGCTTAAACTTCACCTGCTCAGAGGACGTTAAAGGATTTCGCAGGAGTTTGCTAAACTGTTTGTCATAAGTTTGACATAAATTGCCTGAACGAGTGTGACAAACTGTTCAGGAGTTTGACATAAAAAGTGTAAAATAAAAGGTGAGTCAATTGTCCAGTAGAGGGAAAACGACAGGTATCTCTTGTACATCGCTGATTTGTTTTTTGTTTTTTTTACAAATTATTTATTCCAGGAGTTTGTGCCTCTGAATAAAACTAGTCCTGTGCCTTTTGTGCGCTATGTGCTCCTTTGATTTGTGAACTGATTTTTATTGTCATTGTCTTTTCACAATAACCAGTCTTAACCTAGTCTAGCATTAGCATACATCTGGGTTAGCTAGTCATCTTTAGCTGTTCGGCAACACTACACACTACATTCCTGTACAAGTGTAATTGTACACTATAAGGAAAGTGCCACTTATGACTGAAATACAAATCTAAATACGTGTGCAGCGACCACTGGGAGAAAACACTGGCAGCTTTAAATCCTTAACACCCTCATTTGTAGGCCACATACTGCATTCCATGGCCTCGAAACCAAACTTTGACTTTCCACAGCAGAACTTTGTGATATGAAGACCAAAAACAACACTGATCACATTTAGCCACAGTGCTTACATAATCCGGTCAGGTTAGGAATACAGACATTTTGAAGTTGTCCATGTGTGGTTCAGAATCCACAACCAGGACATAGCAATGGTTTTTACCCGTCAGGCTACGACACGACGGGTTATGAAAAGCCTTGTTACCTGCTTTCACAAGCTTGACGGCGCATTCGCCAGGACTGACTCCATTCAGGTCTCCCTCGGGTCCGATGCACAGAGTCGCAGCCACGGGTTTTCCGGAGGTCTTCAGAACCTGGACGGCCCACTCGGCCTCCTCCACGTGCTCAAAGTACTGAACGGGGCAGAATGGACGAGGAAAATCTGCGTTACAACCTGTGACCATTCTTAGGAATAGGAATCAAAGCGCTTGAGTGCGGCAAGGTGTGGTTCTGGTGATGTTTGCACCTTCGGATTTTCAGAATACAACTCACAGACTATCGGTAAGGTTTCAAAATTATTAGTCACCCCTGGTGCAGTAGCACCCCCAGAAAATTTTCAGAGGGTTGGAATAAAAATAAAATGAAAAATTACGTAAACATTTTAGGGGGGCACAACTAAACTAAAAAAAAAAGAAGTATTAATAATAAACTAATATTTATTTCTATTAATATATTTTTAATTGTAGTTTTGATTTTATAAATGTATTTATTTATTGGGATCTACAACAACTACAAGATGATTTTGTAAGACTTTCTAGGCCAACATTTTTCAAGAGGAGGCCCTGGTCCCCCCTTGCCCACCTTTTGGGGACGCCACTGCCCTGTTATGAAAATGCCAATCTGAGTCACATTTCTATTTAAAATATCCTGGTATGTGGAAAAAGCTTATGATGTCACACATTAACAAGTTTTCCAAAGGCCTTTTGCATAACACACGGGCCCACAGTATCACACATCCTTTACTGTACTTCACAGAATAAGTAGGGGCTTTTCCGCATTTTCAAGTTTCGCATAAGTGTTTGTTGATGAAAAGCTCAATCTCGTCTGATCGAAGCGCACAATTACAGTTGAGGATCATCTAATTAACAGGGATAATTAGAAGTGACTATAATCTTGACACGGGATGTTGTCAAAGACAATTATCTTGCAACATGGAACTGAATAAACACTCAAATGATAAATTATGAGATTATTCTACTGCAAAATAGCCAACTCACTGTAAAGCTTTCTACCCACATTTACTAGGCGTCTCATTAAATGCAGAGGGAACTGCGCCTAAACAAATTTTGGTTATGAAAATGATTGTTTTGTTGCCCTCTTGTGGACATAAACAGTCCACCCTCCCTCAATCACAGCAAGTGTTTAACCTCCACATGTTGACGGATTTTTGGTTTGGGAGGGCTTTGTGTGTTGTAGGCAGGGAACACTGTGAACGGAAAGAATTAAAGGAGAATTAAGGGACCGACGTGAAGGATAAAAGCAAAAAACTATCTGTATATTTAAGGTTACCCGCATGTTTGTTTTTGTATTGTTTTTTTTGCTAAGAAAGGAAAATCCACACAAAGATACCCTCATTGGGATTTTAAAATGAGACCTCCTTTCGGTGAGGTGACAGTGCATTAACACGTATAGCAGTTTTTAATATGGAGTATCCGGGCAGTTGCCCAGGGCGACATTAGAAACGTTGTTGGCAGGGCTACAAAATAAAATATATATTTTCTGGTTTTTGTGCCCTGAAAAATTTTGCTGCTACTTGTATATACGTGTAGCAGAGTAAATTTACCCTTCCTTGTGTTCTGGGCGGTTGCCCAGGGCAGCATTAGAAAGGGGAGGGGCACCCAAGAACTACAAAATATATTTTTTCTGTCTGTGGCACCCTGAGAAGTTTTGCTATGTGTAGTGGAGTAAGTTTTACTTGCTTGCTGAATACTGGGAAACTAAGTTACCTGCAGACAAAAAAAAAAAAATCAGACAATTGCTTAATTGGTTGGGGGGCGGCAGAAGGAGGGTCTTGCCCAGGGGACTATTCCTGCAAGAAACTACTAAAAAAAGTTGGTCATAATAACAAAGTCATTTATTATCCAGAGCTATATGGAGTAGTTTGTCCACTACTGGACTGGTAGGTGGCTCAAACATTGGTGCAAAAAAGCAATAAAACGTGATCTGTAAGACCAGAAAAGAGTGAAAGAATTCTGTAGCTGTCTGAAATATTTCTCCGCCCACTGACCTTAGAAAACAAAACGTTTCGGGAGATTTCTTTTCATCTTTAGAGAGCCAACAGAATGGCATTTTCTTGTGCCTGTTCAAAAATCCCAAATGAACGAATGAATTGGTTTTACAAACCCATCTAAGGCTTTTTAGCTTGACTTTACGTATGAAATACCCCTTTGTGTTTCAGCTTTTCGCGTCTGCTCAACACCAGCTACGTCTTGTGTCCGTCACATACCTCTGCGATCAGGAAGTCGACGTTTTTCTTGACGAAGACGTCAATCTGCTTCTTGAAGATGGCCTTGACTTCTTCCTCGCTCTTACAGCTGAGGTACGAGGGCGTCTGCGAGACTCCGCCCGCCACCAGAGCGTCGCCCTCGTCGGCCACCCCCCTGGCCAGGTCGCAAGCCGCCTCATTGATTTGCTGCCCCTGAAAGTTCACGAGGAGAAAAGGAGACGCTTCACTTTTACATTTAGCGCGAGAGCAACCCTGGTGGTTCAAAGAAGAGCGTCGAAGCCCGATGAACTTTTTTGCACTTTATTACGTTACATTTATAGTTATAAATGTATTTTATTGTGATCTGATGCGTTAGATGCGGAAGAGGGAAACTGACAAAAAAGAATTCAGACTTTAATCTTCTGAAAACAAAAGTCGGAATTCTGAGACTAAAGTCATATTTCTGGGGAAAATAGGTCAAAATTATGACTTTTTTTCCCCCTCAGAGTTCTGGCTTTAATATTCTGATTCCTGAAGTCAAAATTCTGAGATTGAAATCTGACTTGTTTTATTTTTCAGTAGCCCTAATCCTTTTTCCACAGATATACAAGCAAAAAGTGGAAAATACACTGTGCAGCCGCCAACAATGTACCAACGTAATGTAATAAATTCCCAAACAATATTGCATCTCTGAGCCCATGTTTCTGACAACATAAGTTATAATGTTATTCACGAAACATTGAAAAATTTTTTTTTTTTTTTTTTTTGGGAAACATAACTGCAGCCAATAATGTAATAATAAACAAATGGACCGGAGGAAAAGCTACGACGGGCCGGATTTGATCTTGAATTTGAATGGCCTAGTCAAAGTCCAGATCTAAAAGAGAGCAGAAGATCTGTGACAGAACGTAAACATCATCTTTAATTAATATAATTTAATCCAGCTATTTTGCAGGGGGGTGGGGGGGTTAATAATCAGTAAATGTGGAAGTTCAGGAAGTGTGAAAACTTTCAGGAACTGTAGCTCACAGTGAAGCGCTGAGTGTTCCCTCTGTTCTCCAGTTTATCATCGCTTGCATAGAAGGTGAAGGTCTGCATGACGTTAGAGCCAGCTCTCAGGAACTCCCTGTGCAGCTGCCGCACTGGAACAACACGCCGCTGTTAGCGCATCGAAGACAAGAAGAGAGAAGAATAAAATAAAATAAAATGAAAAATATGCACATTACCTGCTTCGGGGTATTCGGCCGCGGCCTCTGGAGTCCACGGCCCCGCTTTCACGTAACCTCTCTTCTCCAGGGCGAAGACAAACCCTCCGTCTCCGATGACCACCTCTCCTGCATCCAGGCGCTCCAGAATGCCCTGCGCGCGCCACAAGAAAGTTGCAGAAAAAAAAACCCGTAAAACACAACGCTGTTTGACGCCATTTTAAATAATAATAATAAAAAAATAAATAAACAAGTGCAAGAGAAAGAGTAACAACATTTTAAACTGAATTGTGCGCCCTTACTTTCTTCGGTGCCATGGTCTCTGCGCGGACGCCTCTTCTCAGCTGCGACGTTCCTCCGAGTCTGGGAAAAAGGATCCGTGAAGGCATCCATGCTGCATTTATAGTTCAAGACGGGAGCGCAACCCCTGATGTCACAGCAAGAAGAACCGCCTGCAGCCCCACTCCACGCGCGGATCGCGTCCTTCCTACTCCCTCCCTTGCTGTTAACAGCTCCAAGTTTGCGCAAGGAATTTATTTTTGGCTGCTGTTGGACGACAGACAAAATGTGTGATATTGGCACAAAAAAATAAATAAAATTAAATTAAAAAAGAGGCTGAGAAGAGGAGGTTTCAATGGTTTTCTTTTCTGCGCTCATGGCTCCGACATGGCAGGAAAAGCGCCGTGAAGAAGACAAAAGCCCAGTCTTGTATGCAGCAGGTTCTGTCTTTAGCTCACGCTGCCACTGCAAGTCTTTTGTCTTGCTCTCTCTGCCACACATGTGATTTCGCTCGAAAAGTTACACAATAAACAGCAATATGTTTGGTCTATTTAGCCTGTCAAAGCAAAAAAAAGAAAAAAGAAAAAAACAAAGAATTCATTGTCAGTCTTTTTTGCCATGTAAATTAGTTCCAAATTAATTTATAAGCAAACTGAACAGTTAGCTTTCCAATTAAATATTACGTTAGGAGGCTAAATATTTGCCTCCCAACTAACTGTTTAACTTTGAGCTAAATAACTGTTGAAAAGCAGTTTTAGTTCTTACGCCAAAAACGTAGCTTTAAATTAAATATTTAGCTTGCTAACTAAATACCAAGCAAGCTAAACACTTAGCTAAATACTTGGCTTCCCCTATTAAGTATTTAGGTTGCTAGCTAAATAGCAACCTAAACACTCAGGTTTCCGTAACCACACTGGCTAAATATTTATCTCGTAGCTAAATTTAGCTACATGTCCACCTAATATGCTAATTAGCTTAGCGATAATCGCTTCTGTGGTTGCTACTATTATTATTATTATTATTATTATTATTATTATTATTATTATTATTATTATTATTATTTTATCACCAGTTGTTTTCTTCTCGACGTGTCCAACGTGTTAGCTGAAAATAGGACGTGCCGTTTTAATGGCTGTACCTGCAGACGCTGACTTGTGGATGTACAGCAACAGCTTCTGCCTCAAGACAGGACACTTCCTGCTCATGTTTGATTGTTGCTTTGCAGAGAGAAGATAGTCATGGGCAAATGTGTGGAAAATCTGGTGTATTGATTGATTGAGTTTTAATTATATATTGCTGGGAGAGTGGATGTGACTTGATTAAATGATAACTTGCGAAGAGAAGGCTAACCACAGCCTGTTGTTCTGTAGGTGAAAAGCTATACTGAAAATGAGTTCGACTGATTTTACAGAGAACTCTAATCTTGTAGACTTAGTGATTTACCAATTCATAATTCAGACTACATTTCAGGACAATGTTGGAAGAAAACCTGCTTAAAGATGCAAACGATCCAAAACTGGAGGGAAAAAGACAAACAACCCTGAACATACAGGCAGAAATTCAATAGGTTGGTTTAAGTCAAAGCATTTCCATGTCTCAGAACTTATTTTCGTTTTGGGCCAAATTAAGATCATGAATGCTCTTAAAGGGCCGGTTGTGCCAGAATGTATTGATAAAACCTGCTCACAAGCTGCTAAAATAACTATGAATCCTTAAAATTAAATATTATCGAACATCTTTTCAGTCCCTCCAGGTTTTTGTGATTCTTTTTGTGATTTTTCCAATAAAAATCAAAGAGTTTGTGGTTCCAATTTGGAAATATTTGCAATATTTGAACTTATCTATGATGGTAAATGCAACTTTTTATTACTCGGTGTATCGATCATGGACTATAATCTGACATCAGTTAAGGCTGAGGCAGCTGTTAAGCACAAGTAACGTTTTTGACAATTTTTGATAAAAATCTGCAATAAACTCCCAATTATGTATTAGTGCAAAAAAAAAAATGTGGGGATTTATTGATTTTGTGTGAATTTACACAATAATTCTCAAGAAACTGGAGGGATTGATTGACATAATTTGGCAGTAAACAGATAAAAACTGCATTGATTTGATAACATAATATTTAAGCAGAGTCTAGAGGGCCACATAAAAATTTACATTTAAATTTGTAAAAAACCTTTAAAGCTTCACTTTCTCCATCCCATAAAATCAGTGTGAATCAGTAGTTGCCATATGAAGGTGCGTTACCAGGCAAAACATGTTGTTTCACTGACATACAGAGTGCGCTGAATACAAAATGTCTTCATTCCTGACACTGTGTTGTGGTTTCGCACAGCAACAACAACAACAACAAAAAATTAGTAGAAGCCATGGTTTGCAAGAAACAAGTTTTTCAGTGCAGATTACCATGGCGACACCCTGCTGTGATGAGGCAGCTTGGACCAGGTTCTGCTAACAAGAGACTGAGGAGAAACCAAAACACAAAGTTTGTCCTGTGGAGCAGTCACCTAGAAGCGGATAAATTTTATTTTAACCATAACCTGTCTGACTTATGGGTTACTAGATTGCCTTTAAGTTTCAGAATATTACCATAATACCTAAAAATTGTAAATATTGTGTCATCACAGCAACCTTATTTCTTTGTGCTATGAACTTTGAAAATTTGCTTTTTCTAAATAAACTAAGACTAACGCCAAACAGACAAAACTAAAAATATAAGTTTCTTCTTTAAGCCACTTTCCAGTGAAAACACTTTTGGACTAAAGCGTTTTTGTTTTTTTTTCCCTTACATTTTGTAAAGCTAAAATTTTTAATTGCCAAAAATCCCTTGATCCTAAGTTGCAGGTAAGAAAAAAAAATAGACAGCATGGAGGTAATATTCTGTTATACAGAGATGGCCCAAAGTTTTCAGAGGCCTTGAGCTTAATTGTGTTTGGGGCCCCTCTTCCTGTTAAGACCATAATCACCACCAATAGAGTTTTAATACACATTTAGAATCTGGGAGACAAGGGCAATCTTTATCTGATTAAAAAAAAAAAAAAAGTTATTGGCACTTTTACAAAACAAACTTGCCAGTTTATTTAAATCTTACATTTTAAGCAATTTAAAACATTTTAATTAATCTAATCAAATCTAGTCAAGTAATCTTTAATACTACACTAATTCAATTTAAAAAAAAAAAAGTAAAGAAAAATACAATATATTTGGTCTGTGTTGCAGTGCAAGCACTTACGTACGACGACGTATTAGGGCCAATATAGATAGCAAAAAAGCAAGAGTAAATTTCCACCAAAATCTCAAATGTTGAGATTAATCTCAGACATTTTCTAGAAACAAAAAAAAACAAAGAAAAAAACTAAGCGAAGGCATTTCTGAGTTTGAAAAAAATGAAAATTTGCTAGAAAAAACACGCAAATTTCTGAGTTGCAAGTCAAACGTATTCAAAATTTGAAACTCAGAAATCTTTCTGAGGTTGAAAATTTTAAGGACTCGTCAACCAGAGATGGCCCGGTTTTAATTTAAATGTGAGAATTCATCCTCGGCTCTGCTGGAAAAAGTAACTTTTTCATGCAAACTTTTTTTTTTAAACTAATAATCTGTAAAAGTTTGCTCCTTTTTCCCACAAAATCTTCCTCGTCTCTGAGCGTTATCACTGAACACACACTGCCAAGCAGTTATGAGACGCATTTCCATCAAGCCTTTCAGTTCCAGTTATCAGGAAACGGCATCCGGCTGAGACCTGCTGCAACCGTTCCAGCAGGGTTAAAGGCTGTGCTGCTCACAGAGGCTCAAGGACCCGTCACAGATCAATGTTTCTGGACGGAAAGTTCAGGCTGACGTTAACAGATGACTTCAGGTCAGCTTGTTGATTCCTGTTGGATACCACACGCCACTGTCCAGACTTTTGACCTGTTCTGATATTACTTTGCTTCTTTTGGGCTAACATTGATGTTCTTGTTCAGTTTCCCCGCAATAAGACCAATCAAAAGAAGAAAAAAAAATTCTGAATTTCATATAGGAGAAAGATCCTTTTCAGATCTGATTTCTAACTTTTAGGTTTCCTAAATGGATGGTAGCACAGGGTCTCCTACTGAGTGACAGTGAATTCTAAGCTACTAATAAGTTCAATTTTTGCCTCATTAAATGAATGCCACCTGTACTACTGTGCAACATCTGTTAGTTTTTGAGTGCATATAATGCTGAGAATTTAATAGTTATTGGTAACAGCAGTTAGCCTTGTCGCTTACCCAAACAATTAGCAATGAACCCTTTTATGACTCAGTGCATCTTGGTCGTAGTGGAAGGTTTTGTTCCAGGTTCTGGGAGACAATATAAGTATCCAAAATAAATAAACAAAATAGAAACAACTAAAATGCATTATGAAGTCTCTGTACACAAAAAGTCTCCTTCAAAAAAGACTTTTGTCATTCAGAAAAACACAGATCGCAACAGGTTTTTCTATTCACAATTTGAAAAGTTGCAACTCCTTCAGACACTTATTCTTCTTTTTCACTTTTAAAATGAAATTCAGTAAACTTTCCATAATTAATGGACTGATTTTTTTTTTACTTTTTAAAACTTATTTACTTTTTTTTGCCAACGCTAATTTTGGCTAAAAAAAAAAAAAAAACATTTTTATTACCACAAGATGATTTCGAGAGGAAAAAAAAAAAAAGACTTATGCCAGGTGACGATATTTTTGTGACCGATATCCGGATCTTCGGCGCACAAACAGTTAACTCCGAGTAAACGGCCCTGCTGTCTTTTCTTCGGACCGGTGGGCGGATCCAAAAGGCGCCCTGTCAGTGTAAAAGTGGGATATTTGTAACCTACTCGGGGCAGCACCGGGGTCCAAACAGAGGGGGGGATGGGGGTTTGACCGTGCTGTCTGCTCGGTTAGTTTTCTGTCAGTCTGTCAGCGCAGATATGTCTCGGATATTAAACCTTATTAGCATTCAGCTGCGCAAAGACTTCAGTGCGCGTGGAGGGATTCCACGGCTCCCCACGAGGACCATCTGCTGTACCGCAAGAAAACACGCAGAAGAAGGGTGAGACGACTCCTCCTTTCTGGACTGCTTGGACCAAACACTTTAAATCCAACCAGAATTACTTTGCTTATGTCATAATAAAATGTAATATAAACACGCAAAGCTAAATCTTATGCAACAAATGTCAAGCAAACAGTTAAAGCTAAACTTAAAGTCACTTCTCCAGCTGAAGCAACAGCTGAGCAATAATGTACATGCTGCTGCTGCTGCTGCTGCATCTGCTCACCTACTATCTATTACCTGCAACCTTTGCAGTGATGCCGCTTCGGCTTTGGGGAAGCGCTGGAAGGACACCGCAGACACCATCATCATTGGCGGAGGATGTGTGGGGGCCAGTGTGGCCTATCACCTGGCCAAAGGCGGCGTGAAGGATGTGGTGCTGCTGGAGAAGTCTGAGCTGACGGCGGGCTCCACCTGGCACGCTGTACGTCCAGCTCTTAGTCCCAAATGATTTATTGTTAGAGGTTGCTGGCACATTCAGGAAGGTGACAGACGGGATGGTTTGTGGTGAGAAGCATTATCATAGGAGCTGTCACAGCAGGGCCGGTCTGAGGTTTAATGGGGCCCTGAACAGGATTTGATTCCGGGCCCTTCTTAACTACCACCAACCACAAAAATGTTATATATATATATATATATATATATATATATATATATATATAATTTTTTTTTCTATAAAGTTTTGAAATCAATTTTTTGAGCCCTTTTTTTCAATTTACCTTCTCGACAATAAACTAAGAAATGGCAATTTCACTGAACTCAACAAAATAGTTGGATTTGTATTAAAAACTGATCATTGCAGATACAAAAACATAAAAGTCTTGCAAGATTGCGTTAGTGTAGGTCGCATGCGCCTGCTGTTAGAGATGTAGTGATTCACGCAGAGTTTATGATTTCTTTTATTTAATCCTGCTGCAGAGCCGAAGCTGTCGGTCGTTCTTCCTCGACAGCCTGTTGAAGTGAGCGTCTGTTCGGCAGCTGCTCTTAATGTGAATCTGCAGTTACAACTTTCACACCAAACAGCTGCTGTGCTATAGGTTTTCAAGGCATTGGAGTTCCTGACCCACTTTAGAGCTGCCACTGCACCCATATTCGTTTACAAGCTTTCATTACGTTTTGACTTCCATGGGCCCTTGTGGGGCTTTCGAAAAACTACAGACGTTGTGCCAAAAAAATTGAAATATCACGAAAAGGTACATTTATTTTTGGAATTCATTTCAAAAAGTGAAACGTCTATGTCATAGAGACATATGGCACATAAAGTGATACACTTCTGACTCTCATTGAAATTGAACTGCATCAATGTTAAGACCATTAGAAATGATCTTTCATACATAAATGTTATGTCATAACTTACGCAATCATTTGAAAAGCTGCTGACTTGACATCGGCCCAGCAGACAGTCATTGACAGTCTCCTATAGGAAGGAGGGCCATGTTATTGCCAACGAAGATGGCTGTTCTGCTGCATCCAAGCATTTTAGGAGAAAGTTAAGTGGAAGGATTCTGTAGCAAAGCCACTTTAAGAGACTGCGTGAGACCTAGAGGAGTGACTTTGACTGTGGCTCTATATATTTGCAGCATCTTGGATTAATAGAGATGTTTCCTGAGAAATGCATGCTTTGCGGCTTTTGCATTAGTACAGTTGACTTCTGAGGTATGTGATATTCCTAGTTGAAAACGGATAGGAATTATCAGCCTTTGCGTTTGCATTTCAGGCGGGTCTGACGACTTATTACCATCCAGGCATCAACCTGAAGAAAGTCCACTTCGACAGCATCAAACTCTACGAGACCCTGGAGGCAGAAACGGGACAGGTGACGCGCCTCGCCATCGTTTCAGTCGTTCGTGTTTTAAGACGTCACGCTTACGTCGCGTATTTTCCACCGTCTCTCCCTGCAGGCCGTGGGCTTCCACCAGCCCGGCAGCGTCCGCATCGCCTCCACGGCGGCCCGCGTGGACGAGATGAAGTACCAGATGACTCGGACGCACTGGCACGTGACGCCGCAGTACCTCATCGGACCGGAAAAAGTCCAAGAACTTTTCCCCCTGCTCAACATCGACAAGGTCTGTGTGAGTCAGCGCCAGGTCACACGGGCCAATGTGACGGAATCAACTTTGGAGATTTTCTTTCGGCCCGTGGCCGTTCTTTTCCATGGATCGTCTTGTTGACCATCGTCTTTACGCTCGCATTTCCACGTTACCCTTAGGATCATACAGACACAATGGAAGAACTCAACTCCTGTAACACAAATAGATTGGATTTGAATGTTGTGTTTTTCATAGAATTTACAATGTCACCAGAAAGTATTCACACCCCACTCTTCTTCTACATCTAATTTTAGACTTCTTTTTTCTAATTTAAGTATAGCTTACTCTTAAACATCTACACAGAATGGTTAATAATGACAAAATATGAATGATTTTGAGATATTTTTGTACATTTCTGAAAAAGAATTGCCAACGTTCAAACTGAAGTTGGCTCAAAAAGATTCACACCTGAGCCTTTATAGTTTTTTTTTTTTGAAGCATCTTTGGTGCATTTTTGTTTTTTTAAATCTATGTTTTAATTGGAACAAACAAAAATTTATAGACTTCTTTGGAAAAAAAAAAAAAAAGGCTAAATCGTACAGCCACAGTTATTGGCCAACCCCGGTAGATTTGTGTCAAACGCCTTAAGATAAAGCAATCTTTTATTGAAGGGTCTTTAACTTAAAATAAAAATGTTAGGAAAAACCTTCTTTTCATTTGAATAGGAAATATTTGTTCTTAACACAATTCCTGACTCTAGACAGACAAATTTAACTGCGGCATATTTTTGAGTTAGCTCTTCCAGGAATCGGTATTTAATATTTCACGACTCCCTGTTTCCTGTGGGATTTAAATCATTTCCTAATATAGCTTTACATTTAAGGTGACTTTATGCTCTCAGGTGCTGGCAGGTCTTTATACCCCGGGAGACGGCCACATCGACCCGTACTCTCTGACCATGGCTCTGGCTGCGGGAGCTCGCATGTACGGGGCCCAGATCTACAACCCGGCTCCGGTCACCGGGCTCGGCCCGACGGCAGGCGGGAAGTGGGACGTCCAGACTCCTCACGGGACCATTCGTGCAAATCGCATCGTAAACACAGCAGGTTTGTGAGTGCTGACGTTGATAATGAAGGTTTTTTTTTTTTTTTTTTTTTTTGGAAATAACTGTTGTACAAAAGTAAAGAAGCGGCAATAAATAAAAAAAAATACATAAAATTCCGTCACATTCTATTTCTAAAATATTGATATTCGGTTTCGTTTTAATTGATATTGAATGAGTTGAACAGAGAATCCAGATGCCATCGCAGAGCAAGCAAGATGCACGCGTCAAACTTTTTCTTCGCGGTGACAAAAAAACCAACAACTTTGGCCCCAAAAACTACATGGGAACAATGAGGTTAAACGACTCCACTTGAATTATGAGCACTTCGCCCGTCTGTGTGGTCTGAACGCACAGCCTCACAGACAGGTACTCTGCGTGGAAAGCTGAAAATGTCTGCGCGTTCTGCGCCAAAGTAGTCCGGGGCGTGGATTGCAATCTGTTAAAAATGACGGGCGGCTTTCACATTTTATCTAAAATAACAACAACAAAAAACGGTCGAATGTGGAAAGATATTCCATTAATGCGAGCCCTGACTGACTGGGACGTAGAGCCTTATGCATCACGGTGTGGGATCAGATATAAGTGGCACTTTCAATTAGCTCAGATATTGTGACTCAACCAATCAGAACCTTGCAAGGACATCGTCATCTGGGCTTTCCCCACGCTTAAGAAAGTTGTTGAAACGAAATCATTTCTTAGATTAGACAGGTATTCTGGTATATAGTAACTGGCCTAAAACTAAGAAGAAGAAGAAGAAGAAAAAATCGCTTCTCTGCTATTCTTTTAAACAAAATGCCAGTGAAATCCATTTGAAAAACAGATGGGGCGTTCCTACAGCAGCGCTAACACAGCAGAGCATCTTATCTGAAAACTCTCCACAGCAGGAGAACTTTGCCCACTCAGACCACAGCTCGCAACTTTGAGTTTAAACTGGGCCAGACCAGTTCTGGGGAGATCTTGTTTACAGCGTCTCCTTTCGTCCCTCCTACCGCTGCGTGTCTTTTCAGCTCTGATTCAGGAATTTAGCTTCAGTCCGTTACGCACCCTCCACCCCCCATCTTCGGCGCTTTTCTTCCCAGAGGAAGGTGTTGTGTAACTGAGCTGTATTTAGGTCGTGTGGCTTTCTGATGAGTCGTCTTCTTCTTTTTTTTCTTTTTCTAAAGGCAGTGTGGTTAAATATGGAAAATCGGCAGCACATGGCAAATTATAACGCAGCAACAACAGAACGCATATTGTGAGGATCTGTTGAAGTTTAGCAGCCAGTACAAAAAAAAGAAAAAAACCCCAGCAAATCCCATTCCAGCCAATCACGAAGGAGCAGAACATGCACACCTACTGACATTTTTTTTTTTTTTTTTTGCAGCTGGATTTTTACATGCTTGACATTTTTTTTTCTTTTTTAATTAAACTCAACTGCTTTAATTCATATTTTTGGTCTAACATTGTTTGCATGCTGTTTTGCAGTGCTGGCTTTAGGAAATAACTCGCTCTGACTTTGATCCTCATTGTTCTTCCACTCTCCGTGGATTTCCATAGATTGAAAACAGATCCTTCCTGGGCAGTAGAAAACCTCGTGGGAAATCAGCCAGCTTAGTTTTTTTTTTTTTTTTTTTCAAACATCTACGAAGGCTGAAAACATCTCCAGAAACAGAATAGGCTTTAGCTCTTTTTAAAATGCATTGTGGGTGGAGTTGAGATGAAAAGCACAGGAAGCTATTTTTTTTTTAATCTTGCATAACGTGTAAGAAATTTTATGTCCCTCACCTCTACCTCCGGATTCCCTTCATAGGCCCCTAAGATATTCATACCAGGGCCTCTTCCTTGGTGTACACCCCTAAATAGAAACCTACAAACATGCTAGCAGAGAATTAAAACTGTCCTCTTTCCAAGAAGGGAGCCGTCAACACAGAAAGCTACGTACTGTTTCTGTACTGACTATCAGTTTCCCTTGCGAGCAAAATAGAAAAATAACAATAATTTGCCTAAATCAACTCAGCTGGTACTGTAAGAATACTGTAGTTATTGACTTCAAGAAATACGGTGCGTTTTATTTCCCTCCAAAGTGGGAACTCGGAGCTCGGTTCGACGTCACGTCCGAGGGGACAGCAGTCCAGGTGGCAGAATCGGAGAAGTCGGAATTCCAACATGGCGACCGGAGGTCACGCTAGACTTTTTTGTTGTCCGTCATTTTGACAGATAGCGTAAAAAATAAAAAATAAAACAAAATCCCTCATGTACTATTTTTACCCGTCAAATTATAATCATATTAACACATTAACAAATTTTTCAGTTGTTGAAAACCCCCCCAAAAAACAAACGGTCAATTACAGAAAATATTCCGTTAACGCGACCCCCGATGGCGACAGGAATTACAAACATTGTTTTGAGCGGTACTGTCCATATTCAAACACCATTTTCAAATCCCAGCTGGCGCCTCGGTACGGCCATGGCTGCATTATGAACACATCTTATGTAACTGCTTACATCCGTCGCTGCCATGATTTTTAACGACTTCTCACGTGAACACGCTTATTCTCGTATAATGGAAACGCCACAATTGCGAAAGTGTGTTTCTTCGACGTTAGCAGAATATTGACAAAGATTTGCGCACATTTGTAATGGAAACGCTGCTACTGTTTGGAGTTTTCCAGCCAGTCCGGGTGCCTAGAAAAGTCCAAAAACACCTAGGCTGTGTTAGACAAACGAACCTTGAAACTCACTGCAAATTATGTTAAGGAGTTTCAGCTGACGGAACGAGGGCCTGCGGACAACTTGTTCAACTGAGCACCTTCTGTCCTTTCCGAAATGCCTAATATTAGCAGCAATGCCTAATTTCCTGCAACATTTTAAGCACACTGATTTGATTACTAAAAGTCTAAACTCATGCATAGAGACACAGATTAACACTGAGGACAGCCAGGCTTATTTTGAGTGTTATTTTGGGTGAATGTGTTGATGCTCATCATGCAATGAATTAGCCCTGTGTGCAAGTTTTTGGTAAACAGCCTTCTGTCCAGTTGAGCTGGTTGGAAATAACAGCACACGTTGAGGGCGTCTTGCAAAGAATCTGCTCAAAAAAACGCAGATATGATTTTTTTTTGTTTTTTTTGTGATTGAACGTACATTAGCGGTGCTTCAACTGGCTTCAGCTGCACTCTTCTGGTCTGGCAACTTGACCTGGACTTCATTCACGGCACTAGCAAACTCCAAAACCCAGTGTGTTTGTTTTGTAGAAGTTAATTTTTAGTCCTAGTCATACTGTACTTCATGTGTAAACAGTGATAGCTCCTGCTTGCTTTATTTTTTCCTTCTTGTAAGTGGTTGGTGCAGTGTATTGTACATTACACAAGGCGAGACGTGGCAGTTTAACGACTCAAACTTATTCATCAATAAATGCATGTATTAAATGTGCATAGTTTTTCATCTCTGTGTCGTCTACCGTCTACCGTCATTGTCAGAATTTTTTTCAGACATATATAAAGCTTTATTTCAGGTTTTTATTGTATCTTATGAACTAAACTGATGTTAACCATATCTTCAAAAGTCGTATTTCTTGCTGAGAGCTGGCTGAAAACATTACCCATGATGAAGAGGAGATCTTAAAGCTAGCAAAAACACTGAAAACGGGGATAAGACAATAAATCAGAATGTCATTAAAAAGTAAAAATGTGAAACTCGTTATATAGAGCCATTGCACACAGAGCTATTTTAATGATTATGGCTTGCAGATTTGGAAAATTTTAACAGCTTCAAACACATAAACGTGTACTTCCTGTCACTCTATTTACATTTTAAAAGGATTTTGGGCGCGTGAAGTGGGCCAGATGATTGGTTTCCAACACCCCACCATCCCTGTGCATCACCAGTACGTGGTGACGGCAACGGTACCAGAGGTGAAGGCTCTGAAGAAGGAGCTGGCCGTCATCAGGGACCTTGAGGGCTCCTACTATCTGCGCCAGGAGAGAGACGGGCTGCTGTTCGGTCCGTATGAGAAGATGGAGAAGATGGTTCTTCAGGACTCCTGGGTTAGAGATGGAGTCCCGCCAGGTCCGCATCCCATGGATCACCCATATCCTAATTCAGTAACGACTTATTTTTGTCGGCGGTTTGTTTGTTTTTAACGTAATCTTCTTATTATTGCTGTAGGTTTTGGGAAGGAGCTGTTTGAGTCGGACCTCGACAGAATAATGGAGCACATAGAGATGGCCATGGAGATGGTTCCCGTGCTGAAGAAAGCCGACATCATAAATGTCGTGTCTGGACCGATCACATACACCCCGGACCTGCTGCCCATGGTTGGACCACATCAGGGCGTCCGCAACTATTGGGCCGCCATTGGTTTTGGGTGCGTGTTGAAGAATAGGGGGTTATTTAACTGAAAGGTGCAAAAGAAAAAAATATTCAGCAGGAGATAAAGGAAATCAGAGGCACCTGTGTGAAAACAACACGAGTCACGATTATATTAAATTTACACAATTATATACTGGCTTGAATATATATATATATATATATATATTCACTTCTAATCATTGGTTTATGGTCACTTAAAAATCCACATTTTGCACATTTTTCTATTTGGGTCTCAACTGCTTCTTAAAACACTTGGTTGGTTATGCAGGAGCCTCCAAGTCTGCTTTTCAAAGATGTACAGTTGTATAATTGTGCATCTCTCTGCAGCTATTTTCACAGCTATTTCAGAAAATGTTGAATTGGGGCTGTGGTGGGCATGGCCAGCAGCAGCCTATTTAGATTTAAAGTGACAAGAGGCCCTAAAACAGTTCAATAAAAACAGACAGAACTGGCCAGACTAAAATATTTAAGAATGATTTTATGTAAAAAAAAAAAAAATAATAAAAAAAAAATGGAATGAACATGTTTTGTGTAGGCAGACCTATGCTAACCTTTTCAAGGAAGCCTAATTGCACGTTTGGCATGATTCTGGTCATACATGTGACCACTCTAGAGGTAACAAGGATGTTGCTTTTCAAGCGTCGTTTAAACATTTTCAATAATCTCGGAGTTGGGGGTTTTAAGAAGGATTTTTCTACCTCCAAAACCAGTTTCAATTGGTGTTTGGGGGTCTTGTCCTATTTGAACAACCAATCAAGTTCAAGTTCTAGCCGGGCATGTGCTGATTTGAGGTGAGGTCAGTTGTCCTTCATTGATCCATACACCTTGTGTGATGCACTAGTAGCCATAGGAGCAAAATAGCCCCACAACATGATGCTCCCACTACCACGCTTGCCAGTTGGTACAATGTTTATAGGTTTGAAAGCCTCACCTTGATTCCTCAGAGCATATCTTGTACTTGTGGAAAAACTGACTGATTCCAGCAAATGAACTTTGAACTTTGCTTGTGAAGGTATGGAATTATCCACGCCGGCGGCATCGGTAAGTTCCTGAGCGACTGGATTAGGAACGGAGAGCCTCCTTATGACCTGATTGAATGCGATCCCAACCGATACGGCAAATGGACGGACGTACCTTTCATGTGCGCCAAAGCGAGGGAGTCTTATGGCTTCAACAACGTGGGCAAGTAGAAAATTAAAGGTATCGCATTGTTTAGCTTTGTTGTAGAACTGTTATTAAGGTCATAGTTTGTGGGATTTCCAGTCGGTTACCCCAAAGAGGAGCGGTTTGCCGGCCGGCCGACCTCCAGGACGAGCGGCGTTTATGAGCTGCTGAAGGACAAATGCTCCATGGGCTTCCACGCCGGCTGGGAGCAACCCCACTGGTTCTACAAACCTGGAGATGACACCGGATACAAGTATGGCGTTTCCTTAAACCTGCGATTTTTCCTGTGATCTGAATTAAAAAAAAACCCTCATCGTTGGGTTATTTTTCTTTTTAACCATTTTCAACAACTAGCACCGTCTGTTGTCTTCAGAGAAAATTGTGACATAGTCCAGTCTCTCCAGGAAGTTGCGATGTTACAATCTCAAGTTTTAATACACTTTCACTTATTCTCAAATTTTGCTTCAACTTGCAATTTTCAGTCATCTGCAAATCTGTTCAGTATCATCATCCTCCTTCCACTTTCTGTCGTCCTTTTTTGTCATTTTCACCACTAGTAACACCCGGGTGTTGACCACATAACTCGTGCGATGTGAAAGATGTGTTTCCATTTCGAAAATTTATTTTCAAAATATCAAATTGCGCAATTTTACGATTGACGGAAACGCAGCTACTGGCTTGTGTGCTCCCCTCAGGCCCAGTTTCAGACGCACCAACTGGTTCGGACCTGTCGGGAGAGAGTGCAGACTGGTGATGGAGAAGGTGGGCGTGATCGACCTCACGCCTTTCGGGAAGTTTGTCGTGAAAGGGAAGGACTCACTCAAGTTGCTCGACCGCCTGTTTGCCAACACCATGCCGAAGGTAAAGCACGAGTGTAGCCTGTTGCAAAAAGTCACCCAGCTGGTGATTCCACTGTCAGACAAATAATCTGTTTCCCAATGAACCGTCTGTCCCAGGTCGGCCAGACTAACATCAGCCACATGCTGACTCCTGCTGGAAGAGTTTTTGCCGAGGTCACCATCACCCAGCTGACACCGGGAGAGTTCCTGCTTGTCACAGGCTCGGGGTCTGAGCTCCATGACCTCAGGTGAGAAACACCCAGATGATCTGGATAGCAGAAGCTGCTGCTGAGTACTAGGACTGGACGATATGCCTGAAAAACCGGTGCAAACGTTTCATATCAGTCCATGTCAATAATTACAAATTTCTTGGTTTTAAATATCTAAAATACTGCCGTGATCCTTCCAGTTTTATTTGCAATTTTCTCTCCATCTGTTGTACTCATTTTCTCCTTTCACTCCATGCCATTGTTTTTTTAAATGACTCATTTTAAGCAGTCGTGAGGCATGGTGGCGAAACTCGAAACTGCTGCTGCACAACTTACTCAACAGGCTGTTGCTAGGTGACCATACAGTGAGTGAGTAAGTTGATGTCGCCCACCAAGCTTAGCTGACTGTGAGAGGTTGAGCGGTCCAAGCCTTTTGTCTGCCTACATCCCCCAGAATGCTGTGCGGTTCTGGATCTGAAGTCCAGTGACACTGCACTTAGTCACACTTCAGAAAATTCTGTAGCTGCCAGCCATCTTGGTAGGCCGTTGCTAAGGAGTTGCTATGGCAACACTAAACAAGCCACAAGCATAGAACTAGCTCTCGCCTCATCCCTGTCTAACTTATAAACAATATAAGAACATTGCAACTACTACTCGATTATGATTTAAGTACTCTGCCCACCTCTGTGTAATATTAGGCTAACTAGCAAAATTTGCTTGCTTAGCTTTGCCGAACTAGCAAAATTAGCTTAGCTAATGTAGTTTTCATCTGCAAGAGAAGACGGATATGCAGCCTACTTTTCTGACAGTCAGTTTCTCTTTTGTTCTTTTAAATAAAGTTAAATAAAGGAGGGTGCGCCTGGACTTCTTAAACATGTCCTTTCTTCCTTACTAAACAGTCAAATTCATTTTTGCCATCAGCACGTGAAAAATGCTGTAGCCTTTCCAGCAACTGGTGCAGCAACGGGCGGGAGAGGGGTAGTGCAATGAAACTTTGTTTCCGAGTGAAGTAGAATGTGTCGTTGTTGCAAACAAGTGTTTTTTTTCAATCTTTTTTTTTTTTGGAAAGGTACCATTTTAGAAGCAGAAATCCGTCTCGTGCACGTCCTCTACTCTGTGTTCACAGAAACCTTTTAGCTCAAGCTTTGCTGAATAACTTCTCTCACAGTCTTCTTTTCTAACCGCTGAAATTCAAAACCTCCCAGCAGCTGTCGGTACTACACTCCTCCTTTTGCTCCAGTTGGAAGCTGCAGCTCGTTAAGACATTCCTACCCACTCCACTTTCAAGACGCAGGGGAACATTAGCGGCTACGCAGCGACCTCCACTGCAAGCAGTGGAGGTGCATGGCTCATGGTGCCAGCCTTGTATTCAAAGATCCATATTTTTGGCAAAAAAAAAAAACAAAAAAAAGTTTAAATGTGCAAAAAAAAAAAAATATATATATATATATATATATATATTATTTTTTTTTTTTTAAAGTTTGTTTTCCTGGTTTTGGTGTGAACTTGGCTCAGGTGGATGGAAGCAGAAGCTGCAGAGGGCCGATACGACGTGGACATCAGGAACGTGACGGACGACGTCGGCGTGCTGGGAATTGCGGGACCGAATTCCCGGAAGGTTCTCCAGAAGCTGACAGACGAGGACATGAGCAACGACGGGTTCAAGTTTCTCCACTGCAAGAACATTCAGCTGGCTGGCGTCCCGGTCAGGGCCATCAGGATCTCCTACACCGGTAGAGGACACACTTCATTTTACTCATTCGCTCAAAAGAAGTATGGTCAGAGGAATCCACACTTTACTGTTCCAGAGTTCGGAGCTGCTTGTGGATGTTCTGTGTCTCCATGTGTAGGTGAGCTGGGCTGGGAGCTGTACATGGACCAGAAGAACTTGGCGGTGGTGTACCAGGCCATGATGGCAGCGGGAAAAGACGAGGGCATCGACAATTTCGGCACATACGCCATGGCCTCGCTCAGACTGGAGAAGGGCTTCAGGGGCTGGGGAGCGGAGGTGCACAAACTGACATAAAATACAGAGGAACGTCACCAAACTCACACTGCATGGAACGATTACTCTGCCTGTGTTTAAAAGTTACCATTTCACGATCCCTGCACACTTTTACATATATGCACCAGGTTTACAGCTGGTGAGGCACTGACTTAATCATAATCATATTTACAAATATAGATCCCTTGCATGTTATTGTTTGCATAAGGAAATTTCGCTCATGCGGACAACGCTGGAAGGCAAAAAGCCAATTCTTTTACATGTTATGCATAGCCGCGCTGCCGCCGTAGAATAATTCCGTTAACTCAATCAAACCTGCAGTTGTTCAGTTTACTGCTAGTCTGTGTGGAGAACTATTGGTCATTTCCAGATCATTTTGTTATCTTTTCAGTTAAGACCACAAAGTTAAAGTCTTCTCTCATTGGACAAATTGTCATTTCTACATCTTTGCTGCATTTCCTATGTTGCTTTCAATGCCAGAAAATGTGAGACAGTTTTGCAAAGTGCTGTAGTGCACATGTTTTGCTCTTTTGTGAATAAAAACATTTTGTCTTTTCAGATGAACTGTGACACGAATCCTCTGGAAGCTGGGCTGGACTATTTCATTAAACTGAACAAGGCAAGTGTGGTCGATTTAGATGTCTGTATTTAAGCATCTATCACATGACTTGCGGTAAATCTTTGGTCTGCGAACAGCCGGCCGACTTTATCGGCAAAGCGGCGCTTCAGGAGGTCAAAGCCAAAGGCCTGAAGAGGAAGCTGTCTTACCTCTCTGTAAAGACGGACGACGTCGACCCGGAAGGCAACGAGACCATCTGGCTCAACGGCAAGGTCGAAAACAATAAAATCACAAATGGCTCGTTGTAATATTATGTAATAACACCACGATATGTAGCAGTGTAATAAAATCAGCCTTCAAAATGCAATAAGACATGAAAACCGCATCATGTAGTAATTAATAAAAATGAAGCAAAATCCTTGACTGCATTTTGTAATACTTCCTGCCACATTGTTTAGTAAAGTTATTACATTTTTTGCCGATTATTACAAAAAGCAGAATTAGTGCTTTTTACGTCACTTATCCTATATTCTAGAAGAAAACTATACCATGTTAGAGAGATGAACAAGACTGTGAACAGCATTTAAACTATGTATCCATTGGGATGGTGAAGATACAACGTTGGTTTTCTATGTAGACAGAAAAATAAAGAGGAGGAGTACATTTCTGTCAAGACACAAATCTCTGAAATTTTATAGAAAAAAAACAAGGAAATGTTTGAGTTTAAAAGTAAACAAATTGCTAGAAAAAAAAAAGTCTGAAATTTTCAGATTAATCTCTGAAATTTTCAAGAAAAACCTTGGAAATTTCTGAGCTCAAAAAGTTGTAAATTTGCTAGGCAAAAAAACTACAATTTTGAGATTAATCTCAGAAATTTGCTAGATTCCACAAAGTGTGTATGTGTGTATTATTACTCATTAATATTCCTTATTTGAGTAAATAAGTAAACTGAACTCCTCTTCCTCCTCAGGTGGTGGGCAACACCACGTCTGGAGCCTACAGCTACAGCAGCCAGCAGAGCCTGGCGTTCGGCTACCTGCCCCTGGAGTTGTGCTCTGTGGGCCAGCAGGTGGAGGTGGAGCTGCTGGGGAAGAAGTACCCCGCCACGGTGATCCAGGAGCCCCTGGTCCTCACAGAGCCCACGCGGACCCGGCTCGCTAAGAAAGCAAAGGCCAAAGCATAAACAGCCGTCGACATCAAAGACCAGTTCAAAAAAAAAAATCCTGCTGTGAATGAAAAACAAGAATGAAGGGAGGAAAAAAACAAATAAATGTGGTCCACATGTTGAACTGTTTGCAGCTCAGGGGACAGTTTAGATAAAAACAAACAAAAAAGAAAAACCTCCTGTGTCCTGACAAGATGAAGGAAACTAATTGTTTGGGTGCCATGTGAAGTCTTCCACAATGTGTGGGTGTGTGTGTGTGTGTGTGTGTGAAGGGGGAGTAATTACCTTTTTTCTGATTTCATGAAAGGAAGATCAGTGTTTACAGGTCAGATGTTCCTGTGTGATACTGGAACAGAGTGTGGAGCCGCCAAGAAATAACCAGAAGAAAAGTTGTTTCCATACATGTAAAAAGATATATTGTTTTGTAAATCATTTTTGTGTGACTAAGGCAATTAAAATTGTGCAAATAGTACGTCGTCAGCGTCCCGTTCATTTCAGTTTTGCAGTCCTTAAGCTATAAACTATACTGTTTATTAATTACGTAGCACATGACCCATATGAAACTTTAGTTAATTTAGAATATTATTTAAAATAATAATAAAAAAATTAGTTTATCTTTCCAAAATTTACCACCAAAGTTTAATTAAATGTTTGTCACAATTTAAATCAAACTGGAAACACATACATTCAGAAAGTAATTGTATCTATTATAATGTCAGATGCCCAATACTGTAACTTATTAAACACATAAGTAATTATGTATTTAATACATCATTATGAACTGAGGACTTGATTTAAAGCCCTCCATTTATAAGGATGTCTGTTGTCAAGTCACAATGAACATTTGAATTATATATATATATATATATATA
>CAEGAE010009658.1:0-11890 GCA_903067095.1 Girardinus metallicus
TAGTAACACAGCCTTAAAACATCTGTCTGTCTGTCCAGTCATCCATCCATCCATCCATCCATCCATCCATCCATCCAACTGTCTTTTTACTGTTGTCCAATTCTGCCTTAGGATTTCCTCCCAGTGGAAATTTCCAGGAGAATCTCCAATAGGAAGCATTCTAGATGCATCCTAATCGGAAGCTCAAACCACCTCAGCAAGAATGCAGAGGAGCAACAACTCTAATCTGAGATGCTGACAGACATTAAACCACATGGTTTATCTCAGAAAGAGTCATGCTATTTTTCTCACTAATCTGAAATTCAAATATAAGTGTAATTAGGCAACTCTGTTTAAGAAAAGCCAGTCAGCTGTGAAATCACATCTTATTCTTGTTTTAAGTGCCTCTTCAATACTGTTCTTCAGTCGTTGTGTCTCATTGTCCAGTTGTTGAGGCTATTTAACTTATTGAACAATTATAGTTAGTATTGAATAAATTCCAAGTAAATTTTTCCAAATATTTAGCCCCACTTATTAAACTGTTTGCACAAGGTTGAGTAATTTTCAATAAAAATATTTTTGTTAACAAACACATGAACTGTTATCCAGTGCCAGCACACAGCATCTAGTTTGTGAGTGAGTTACCAGCGACTTCATATCTGAGTATTTGTGTGTGTGGTTTAGTTTATATCTGTGTCACAAATCAGAGCTGAGTTTCAGTTGGCTTCCTGCCTCTGTTTTCTGCCAGAATGTCTGCACATGCTCTTCATTTTCTGCTCCTCTTCAGCATCCTTTTATTTTTGTTTTATTTTTTTTTCTCGTCGACTTGAATATCAGGCCTTCCATCAAAGATGCAAGGATGCTTCCAGACCGCATATACAGTTTCATACTCATCACCCTAATTATGAACATGCATGTCAAGATCTAGATTACACTAGATCTAGATTACTCATTATAGATCTTCTCTAATCCACACATGGTTAAAATTAAGATAAAAAAAATATATATATATATACATTCACCTAAATATTTTAATAGGTGGTGCTGAAAGTACTACAACATTATTTATGCTGACAAGACCAATTAAATACTGGTCTGTGATCATAATATCCTGTGGCAGGTCATTTCTTTTTGCCAGCATTATAAAGGACAGAGAGAATATCCGAACTGGCCCAAGAAATGGACTGTGATCATGGTCACAGATTCACATAGGACTGTGTGACCTGTGTCATCTGATGTAACCACAGCTGGATAGGTTTTTTCTGATTTTGGTAGAAAGGTGACAGGGTAGCCGCAGAGCATTCAAGGAGCATCAGGACTGGCCGACTGAAAAAAGATCTTACAAATTATGTTACATTATCTTCATGATCAGCTATGTGCATATTGCTTACCTGGGAAGACATTGCACTACGATGCACTGTAGGAAAATTCATAATTTAGTTTTTTTCTCTTCCTATTTTAATTTGAGTTTGTTTTTAACGCTGTCCCTTAAACCTTGCATTATGGCCAACAAGTTGGAAAAGGACAATTTGATAGGAGAGCACATGACAGCTGCATTTTTCTCCAAGCAACAACATGTTCCCAAACACCGTAAATCAAACAGGATTTCGATGGGAGTTGGATGTTTTAATTTGATTCTCGGACCAGCTGAGTTATAGACTATCTATTTTTCACAAAGGGCAAAAGTCCTAACCTGGAATCTGTGTAAATAATCACCGGGAAAACTAGGATTACTTGAGCATATAAAGTATCAGTAACGGATGTGAGCGCCATGTGTTCCTTGGGAAGCTGCGTAGTTACGATCCAAGTCTAAAATGTAAAGAACTGGTTTTCACTAAGCAGTTGTAGCAGAACGACAAAGCAGATGAACACCTGTTCATATTTTTCTATGCACCAGCTGAGATTTTTTTGATCGAACACAACCGGCAATAAAGCACTTCATAGCCTCACAAAATCATGATGCATGTCAAGCTGACATCTGAGTATCTGAAGCAGGATTGGACCATAATGTCTTTACCGTCAGCAGGGCCTGTTACTGTGATCAGACGTTTCTGCTGCCATTCTGCAGATCCTGGTTGACAAACCCTTCATTGCGATAGATCTATATACAGTCAGATTCAAACAAGATTGTTTTCAGCATGATGAAGAGGACCATAAGAATTGCAATACATTTGCAAATGCAATGTCTGCAGATAATCACTGTTTTTTTCCCCATCTTGTTCGTCTCTCCATGCAGAAATGACTTATGTGAGAAAAACAGGGGCGATCAGAAGCTCAGATCTTTCCACAACACTGTGAAAGCAAACACATCGTCACACATTGTCCCAAAGTAATTTTTATGAGAGGACTCTGTCAGAGAACAAACATCAATAAATACTGCCTGAGTGCTGAGTTTCCACATAGAAGCAACTCCCATGTCTTCAACATTTTTCTTGGAATTACATTGATGAGTTCTATCAAAGCAGTCTGTAGAAATCTTGAATCATATTTCATTTCTTCAAGTTTCCAAGAAGTCAAACTTCCTTGCAATACTTTTTTAATGCTTTTAATCAGAACTTCTCCAGGATTTCTGAAAGTCTTTCTTGTGACTTTGAATGCTTTTCAGCACCTGACCATTTCTACAAGGGTGTGCCTTTATTTTATAAGCAACTTAACTCTGACCTATGAATCCTTCAGGTATATAAAGTCTACTAAATCTCAGTCAATGAATCAATGTTGTGTTGAAATATTGCAGAAAGATTTTAAGTAAATGCTTGGGGAGATTGTTACACCCCACAAGAATTCAGATGTGCTTATTGTCATCTGCAGAATTAATCTTCTCACTGCAAAGCAACAGTGGTACGGTACCCAATGTTCCTTCTTACAGCCCCTTGAAAATCAACATAAAAAAATAAAACATCTGGAAGCTATGATAAGAGGAACAATTAATACAGATGCAGAATACAAATACATTTGCGACTGGTGCACATACACAAGACTGATCCAAAGTGTGGAGTGTAATTGTAGAGTAATTCTTGGAAACAATGCATTACCACTTCTTTACAGGTTTAATTTTTTTTTTACAAATATAAATCTGAAAAGTGTAACCTGCATTTGCATTTATCCGCCTTGAGTCAAAATTGCTGCAATAACTCTTGTGGTAAGTCTCTACCATTTCAATTTCATTCAGACACATTTGTTTTCCCATATTTCTTTGCTTTCATTTTTCTTTGCCTTCAGATAGAATGTAGAGAATCCGTGAATAGCAGTTTTAATGCCTTGCATCGAAACAGTTGAAATTAGATTCAAAAGAAAAACTTAAAACATGCTATGAAAGTGTTTTTGTAAAATATCTGGACATATGAATAATTTATGTCAATTTTCACCATACTGAATAATTATTAAAGTTATGACCACTGGAGATACACACCAGTGCCCCTGCAGCCCTGCATGGATGGATGGGTTGGATAAATAAACAAACAATAACAAGATCAAATGGATTTATTCTGAGATTAATTTACACACAGGTGGATTCTATTTACTATTCAGACTTCTGAAGGTAACTGTTGCACTACATTTTATTCAAAAGTATCAAAGTAGGTTGAAGGGACTGAACACAGTTCAAATCAAACTTTTTATGTGTTAAAAAAATTACACAATACCCTCCCTCTCTCCACTGCCACCAGGGATTTCTGCATCCCAATTAAATTTTTGTCTCTCGTTCAGTTTTACTTGGCAACAGTAGGAGACAACATGTACACACATCCACATAAAAATATCACACACTAAAAAAATGAAGGAAATATGTGGGACAACTAACCACCCTTAATATATACGATTGCATATTTATTAATGCAATCACATCAAATTAGTTGGTTTGGGATAACATTCCTATGGCGCCACCATGTTTACTCTGCACGCAAGTACAGCAAAGACGGTAACGAAAGGAAACTACAAAGAAGGTCAGAACTAAGCCAGACTCAACATGAATGCCTTCCTGGTAAGTATTTCTGAACCTGGAACCCTTTCTCTGTTTATTCAACCTGAGTTTTATATTATGCATGAGCTGTCACAGAAACTCTTAACAAAGCAAGTTGAGGCCTCAGAAAATGAGTTACAGAAAATGAGTTTCAGATCTGTATCAAGTCTGAACTGGATGCAGTTGTTTTGTTTCAGTGAGTCAATTTAAGGCCAGGAGTTGGACACGTTTCATTGAGGATTGGTCTGCCTGAAACGGTTATTTGAATTCAGTGATGTGGAGAAAGCTGATTTGACCGTCATTTGTGATCCACTGTGGAAAGGACATCCTATTTGCTTTTGTGTGTGCACATTTCAGATCATGTTCACGGTGTTTGAGTCAGTTTTATATCCCTGCTGTAGGGAAAACGACACAGTGGACTCTGGGGCAGAAAACGCCATTGCTTCACTAAATAAGATGTGCTTTCAGGCTTCAACTGAGCGCAGTCCAACTCCTGATACACGAGCGCTAAATGCCGTCACACACGTGCAGGCACACCAGTGACTTCTGTTTATTGAGTTGGATGTTAAATTGTCCAGCGACAGACGCTGAGCTTCAAGAGTGCTGAAACAGACTGTGCCTCGTGTGAAAGATTTCCAAACAGCGTGTCCAAGTTCACTCTGGAGAAGGCCCCGTGAGAACTTGACCTGGTCACATCATGCTCGTTTTACCACATCATTGTCCAAAAGCTACAACAATCCATCTGTGAGACTTGTGATGAGGACAGAGTTTCAGGTCCGCTCGATGAAGTTTAATGGAAATAAATTTGCCCAAAGGAAGCATGTTTTCATGTATACTGCGTACCATTGTGAAAATGTTCATATCCCTTGGACATTTTGTCACATCATAACCCCAAACTTTATTGGTATTTCTTTTTGTGATAAACCAAAGCAAAACAGCACAAAATAGTGACGAGAATGAAAAAGTTTAAATGATTTGTATCATTTTTTACACGCACACACGCACGTTTGTATTCATTGTCCGTGAGTCAAAACTTTGTAGAGAAAATTTTCAGTGCAGTTTGATAGATCTAATCGATGAACATAAAATTTTAAATCTCGCAACATAATTCTCACTTGGATTTTGTTCTGGACTTTGACTGGACCATTCTAACATATGAATATGCTTTATCCAAACCCTGTCATTGTAGCATTGGCTGCATGCTCAGGGTTGTTGACTTGCCACTAGCCACACCTCCACAAGTCTGACATCTTTTGTAGAATGTAACAGTTTTTTTTTAATATAGCTGCAGAGAATTTGGCTTCATCCATTTTTCCATCTTCTCTTACCAGGTAACTGTCAATGAGGTTCTCCACAGTATGATGCTTCCACCACAGTGACTTGTTTTAGGCATGGTGTGTTCAGGATAATGTGCAGTGTTTTTTCTGCCACACATAACATTTTGCATTTGGCCAAAAAGTTTGGAAACTGGGAATTCTTTTAGCTTTCTTTCAACACTGGCTTTTTTTCTTACCACGCTTTCATAAAGACCACTTCTGTGGAGTGTTGACCGAACAGTTGCCCTGTCAACAGATTTTATGGATCTGAAGGTAAAGTTACAATGTTCTCTCTTTTTCCGGTCTGTCAGTTTTGATGATTGGCCTTGTCTTGGTAGGTTTTCAGTTGTGTGTGGGCGTGTATGTGTGAGTGTGTTACAAGCTTTGGATATCGTTTTATAACCTTATCCTTCTTTGAACTTTATCCCCGTCATGTCTGCTACGTTCCTGGTCTTTATGATGCTGTTTGTTCACTAGAGATCTCTGGAAAAAGCATTTGAGACCTTCACAGGACACTTGTTTTTATACTGAGATTAAATTACACACAGGTTGGCCACAGTTACACATTAAGTGATCTAAAACATTTTTGAAGTTTTAGAATAAACTTCTAAAATGGTAGAAGTTTATTCTGTTTAGTTGTAGCCCAGACAATATGGATTTGTATTTGTAAAACATCTAGAAAAGTATGCATTAGTTACTTTCCTCTGCTCATTTATACTTTGGTTTTGTCTGTCACCAAAGTTTTCAATATAACTGGTGAAATTCTGTGATTGTAATGTGAAAAGGTCTAAGGGTTGTAAATGTGTTTTGCAAGGCACATTGAGAACATTTAAAGTGTCTGTGATAAAATACTAAATCCTGGTCACACAGCTCACTCCTGTGGACAAACGAAGTATAACTCTTGAAGTCATGGCTCCAAAGATAGTTACAAAAACCCCCAACTGTTGTCCATAATCAAAACAAACTTCCAAAACCTTTTGATGGCAATCAAACAAAATCAAATCTGCCATTCATCTTTGTAAATCAGGATAGCCTAACAATGGAGGAGACACATTTGTTGGAAATAAACCTCCACAAATGTTTCACAACGTGACCTTTTCACTCAGCAGGAGCTCGTTGTCAGACAGTATAAACAAATGTGACGTAACTGCACTGGTGTAAAGTGCATGAGTAACTTGTTGTCTATGAATAATGAGTGGTCATGGTCTCGGTTGGTTTGTGGTCAATTGGAGACAGATGTGAGAGAGAGAGAGAGAAAGCAGCACATGGGTGGCGTAATCAGGGCCAAACTCTCATGGGAAAACAGACAGATACAAACAAATATGGGGGTCCTCTCAGAGCATTGGGAGACCTGGTTCTATTTAATTCATATTTTTTGAAAGTAAGAAAACTGATTTTTCTAAAAAAAAAATCAAATACAAACTTAATTAAAAAATGGTTAAGACCATCAATTAAAATAGAAGTGATAACTCAAGCGTACAAAGTAAAACTAAACTTTAATTTAAAGTGAGTTGCAACATGGCCCAGAGGTACCTGATAATCTATTTGTTCTGGCAAAGCCCCCTGCAAATTTTAGGAAAGCACCATGTAATTTATGAGGGAAGAGTGGCTTGGGAAGCTACCAGGTTACAAATAACTTCATAATACAACTCAGTCTGAGAAACCTGGCATGTTTCAAAAACTGACATGTACATAGATTAATTTTTTGGAGTTTTCTAGAATTTATGATTACTATTTATGTTCTCAGAAGGTCCTGTGAGGAATTTCATATGCACTTTTTGGAACTCGGATAATTTTCCAGAATTTGCATGTTGCTTACGTTGCATTTACTTGTAGCATTGCAAATCTTACTGGATAGTTTTGCTGAATTGAGGTGACTTGGAATTGAGTTCCAAAAGTACCTTTTTGAACTCCAATAATACAAACCAGAGTACAGATTAATTATGTATTTTCCAGAAAATAACTTGAAAATGCAAACTGAAGTTTTCTATATATTCCAGAAAGTAATCTGTCAGTGCTGAGGAAGTAACTTATTTGGTTCTAGAAAGTATTCTGTGGGCAGAGGCAAAGTCCCATTAAGCTTCAGGAAGTAAGCCTTCAAACATACTTTTTGACTTCCTTGCAAGTCAGCTAAAAAAACACATAATTCCTGGAAAGTACCCTACAGATTTCAGAATGTCAGTTTTGGGTTCTGGGTAGTTAAGCATGTATGTAGAGAAATAATACTCGAATTGGAAAAAAAAACCCTCAAGGATATGAACTAGAGGAAACAAAAGATCACTTTGAAAAAATGTCTTAAAATTTATCACAACACCTGCAAAACAGATGGAGGTGTGATTAAAGGAATGCTAATGACCTGAATTAAAAAATATCTGTACACATGCTGTGCATTTAATACCTCAGGTGTCTTTTATTTGAGAGGCTATGTAGTTTTTAAAGATTACCTGTTTGAAATGCTATTTACAGAAAAAGCTTTGAAACTTTGTAATGTAGCTTTTCTTGACGTGTTCATTATGTTCTTGCTCACTTGTAAAGTACAACTGCTGGCTATGTAAATTTCAGCAAGGTTTTATCCATGACAAACCCTCTACAATTTGTACACCAACTTGTTCAGGACCTTCATTGCAAATGAGAGTTGTAGGCTGTAGGTTATTGGTACTTGTTGCTGTTGCAGCCGTAATACCCACTATTGGACATCAGTCGTCATATCATCTATACTCTGGGGTGTTGGAAAGGAGGCTCCAGTAGATGAGGACACATCTGCTGGAAAAAAAAAGATTCAGCATAAAGTTGAGCCTGTATTCCCAGTATGTGTTGCACTTCATCAGGGCTGCACCTTTTCTGACAATGTTGTCTGTTCTATCATTCAAACTCTTAAAGTCCATCTACAGTTGTTGGGTACTACGGAGTAAGGTTACACATGTGGAGAATTGAAAGGAAGTTAAAAAGCTAGAAAAACCAGCCTTGCCTTCTCATCTACCTTTGGCTCAGACACATTGCTGCTACAGTGACCTATTCTGCTTAAACAAGTAGAAATGTTTGCATTGAGTGAGCATTAATTTAATGGAAGACCGGAAATACATTGTTGTGCTTCATGTTTGGGATTTATTTTGTAAATTGTAACATTTTCTAAGGTTTGAAATATGAGTAATTAAAAATTGTGTTTCTTCTGCTAAGTTTAAAGACATCTTTTTGTCTCTGTCGTGAAATGATTCCCATACGGAGATGCACAGATGACTACTAGTTTCAATCAATGTTATTTTGCAGCATCCATATGATGGATGGTTTTTGAATATCCACCATAGTGCTTCATCCATTCTGCCAGAAAGAGCCATCAAGATTTTTTTATTTTTTAGAAATCCCTTTGCTCCTTTTTACCTAAATATTTCGAGGCCTCTAAACATGGGGTTAGTATAAAAAGTCTTAAATATTTCGGTTGGCACTGATCAGCATGTCAACAGAACTCTGGCAGAGAATCAGTCAATATAATTCGGATTTGTGATTTGAATTGACAGCTCTTTTAGTGACCTGCAGGATGAGTTCTGGGGTTGCCTGCTCATTCTTTCTTCAGCTCTCTGCAGGGAAAAGAAAGGTTACGCCACAGTTTTTGCTCTGGCCCAGTTTTAAGAAGACTCAGCTCTGGCCTGCAGAAGACCTATCCTCTTTGCACCATCTGACAACCCTCTATCATCTCTTTTCATTTTTTTCACTCCCTCATGCTTTCCCCTCCTCATTCTCCTCTGTCAGATCTGTCTTCACTGGGGCCTATAAAACCACCTGGCAAGAGAAACTCAAAGCATTGGACATGAGTTGGCTCTCCAGAGTCCCACAAACTTTTACAACTTTTTTTATGTTTTATTAAAAGAGAGAGAAAAAAAATCACTTTAACGAGGTCCACTTTCTTGTACCAAAAGGTCAACTTTTTCAGAGTTTTCACTTTTGTTGTTACAAAATTACTGAATATAAATGTATCTCATTATGGGCTTTTCTAAACAATTCTTGTTAAATTTAAGTTACTAACCATGGTGAGGCCAGATAGGTGCAGTTCCTCTGCTTTTTCTTCCCCACACTCTCAATTATAACCCCAAAAAGCATTGTAATAAATACATTTATTTCAATTTGAAAAACTAAATAGACATTTCTCAAGCTTCCATTTCCCTACAGTATCTCAAGTGTAACAATTTTTGGCAACTTTGTAGCCTCTGGAAAAAGAAAATTAGGTATTTTCTTTGACATACACCTTTCCTTGATTGACCAGAGTTTTGGGGAACTTTTAAATAGTTTTTAAAATTCTATTCACCTGAAACATTAATATCAGAGAACATGACATTTAAGTTAAACAAATGTGTCTTCATACATCCAAAAACAGCAGCCAAAAACTTAGATAAATTTGCCTATATTGACAGTGAAAGGATGTATTTAAAAAGTTTCAGACAACTGGAACTGCTAAAAACAAGGCTGCACTAGGACCCAATTTTATATTACCACCACCTACAGTAAGGGAGTTAACAGGTGGGAAGAAAAGCAGAAAAAAATCTACATAGTGGACTGTTGGAACCTTCACCTGAAAATGGCCTTAATTTAATTTCCCAGAAGGATTCAGCCTTGGAAATTAGTCTGCATGTGATCTCTGACACCCATCTAACAAAGTCAGAGCTGCATGACTAAACTGGAGCGTGCTGTTTCAAAACTACATGTCATCATTGGGCATCAAATATCAAGTCAGCTGTGGTCCAGAATACACAAATACCATATTGTGTTCTTCCTGTCTGTTAGACCCGGCGGAGCCTCTAGATGGCAGTATTAGATAAAAACTTTGGGCATACTTATATCCTGAAGTCTACTATAGTTTCTGAGATGAATAGGGAGAACTTTTGCACGTTTATGCATTAGATTATTAATTAGATATTATTAATTAGATATAATGAACCTGAGTTTTTTTAAGTTTATTGACCCACTCATCAAAATACTAATATATTTTGTTAAGACAATAGATCTGTATGCTATAAACTCTGAGATGAAAATAGACTTCAAGAAAAAAAAACACCACCACAAAAAAAAAAAAAAAAAAAAAACACTGGTAAAATAATTTTGGCTATTACAACAGACAAAAAGAAAAAAGTAATAATTAGAAGTCTGACAAAAACAATCAAATGTAGTTCAACAAACGTGTAAAAGGCACTATGTAAAAGTCAGAAGATCATTCTTCTTTCAGAATTCTTTCTTTGGATCTTTCAGAAGAATAAATTTTGTATGGTATACCACTTGCCCCAAATCTAGGAAATATTCATAGATTAAAGCTTCTAAATAAAAGGGAAGAATCATTTTGATACATAAGTGAAACTTTACGAAGGAACCAACTTCAGTTATATATTTTGGATGTTACTATCAAGTGTGTCAAAAACGTTTTTTTCCTATTTCATAAAATGTATATTATAATACAAAAAAAGAATTAGAATGATCAAAAATAAAACACACAGAAGAAAAGAGTTTTAGGACAAATCCATTTCCCAAGAACATGTGCTCTTAATAAAAGGGATGTTTAATGCCAGCTTCAAAAGTTGCTATCTCATCGATTGCTTCTTATAGGCATATTTTCATTCATTGTTATCCATCATTATTCCATTATTATAATTTTTTTGGTTTGTTTTACTGCACCAAAATGATTTTACTTATTTACATTTTTAGTTTTAAAGACAAAATTTTTAATATTTAAAATAGAAGTAACATAAAAACAGATTTTTAAAAGTTCATTTGTTTTGTCAGTTCAACCACTGGAAATGCTTTATGCAGGAATCAGTTGTGGAATATATATATATATATTTTTTTTTTAATTTATTTATTTTTTTCTTTTGGCCATATTGTTAAAAGTGAACCCAGATTTATAAGGCATGATTAGAAAATCATTTTGTAACTTTGGTAAATATTTAATAGAAAATAGATACAAATTTTCACATTGCTTTGTTAAATGTGAAAATGGGCTTAGTAAATATTCTTTTTCATTATATTTGGTAAAACCTACACTGAAATGGCAAAAAAGGAACCCAGAAAGCAAATTGTAAAAAGTATTGTTAGTGGTAAGCATTAACTCACCAGCATCACATTTCCTTAAGCATGTTTGGTGCATGTCACTCATTTGTGGTTGCAAAAACAACCGCAGGAGTCCACAGTCGCATTAGATAACAGTAACATACCACCCAAGCTTCATCATCACGTTATACAACTCTCAGAAAGCAGCGTCTGGTTCAGCTCAAGCCAGAGTGAAAGTGATGGGGGACCTTTTTCGTCCTCCGTGATGGTGGGGAGAAAGAGCAGAGTAGGCTGTGGTCAGCACTCGACCATGGGAAGAGGTAAAATGAAATATCTTGGAAATGAAGCATGACTATCCAGAGAGGTGAGAACTAAGCTGAACAGCACATTGGAAGGCATAGTGATGATGTTAGAAACCACAATCTGAGCTCTCCAATCACACCCACACATGTGCACAGAAACAGAGTAAGCGGCAGTCATGTCATAAAGCTCAAATCATAATTTATGTACATTTAACATGATCCAGGAGGACTCAATTATATGGAGCTACACTGGTAAATAAATGCTGTGTCTGATTTTTATATATATATATATATATATATATATA
>CAEGAE010009667.1:0-25083 GCA_903067095.1 Girardinus metallicus
TCCATCTGTTCATCCATCCATCTGTTCATTCATCTGTTCATCCATCCATTTGTTCATCCATCTGTTCATCCATCCATCTGTTCATCCATCTGTTCATCCCTCCATCTGTTCATCCCTCCATCTGTTCATCCATCCATCTGTTCATCCATCCATTTGTTCATCCATCCATTTGTTCATCCATCCATTTGTACATCCATCCGTCTGTACATCCATCCATTTGTACATCCATCCATCTGTTCATCCGTCCATCTGTTCATCCGTCCATCTGTTCATCCATCCATCTGTTCATCCATCCATTTGTTCATCCATCCATTTGTACATCCATCCGTCTGTACATCCATCCATCTGTACATCCGTCCATCTGTTCATCCGTCCATCTGTTTATCCATCCATCTGTTCATCCATCCATCTGTTTATCCATCCATCCATACTTAATGACTGATTTCTGTATTAATATCTTATAGTAATAAACACATAGGAAACCTTTGTTATATTTCTAAATGAATAGAAACTGTAACCGGCTGTATTTCTCTGCTGCCTGTGACTTGTTGATGTTGCAGATAAAACCGTAACCAGTTGGTCTTTAAGCGCTTCTTGATTCCTCTCAGCGTTTCCCATCAGGACTGACATCCAGTCGGTTTCTCTCCTCAGAATGATTTTCCCACCGTTCATCCTGTCATTCTGACCTGCCTTTTGTCTCCATTGTGGCTTTTCCAGACACGCCTAAACCTCCAACTTTATCAGTCGGCCATTAAACGCACCAACAATGAACGGTGGTTGTGTGTGTTGGGAGTGGACCGTCCGATTGGTTTGGGCCTCCACCCTGCTGGTGTCGCCTTACACACCTGGGTCACCTGCAGGAACGCGCTCAGAAATCCACCTGCGTTTTTATTCTGGTTCTTATCAGGGATAATCCGACGCTGGAGCCACGCAGATATTCACTCACAGGAGGCTAAACTATTATCCCCGTGACTCACACCGGTAGAGTAAACACGCTTTCCAGGAGCGTCCGCCTACGTTGGTTTGATAGAAACGATTCTACCTGAGATTTAAAATCACTTAGAACAGGAACATTTACACTGAGCTGGAATATTGACTCCATTCGGTGGTCAGAAGTTATTTGTTTGATCCGTTCTTTCACCAGGGTGGAGTCGTTCAGTAACATCAGTAGCTTTATAAACAAAACAAACTAAATAATGGGTGTGTGTTTTGAGACGAAGGAATTTTTTGAGCTCCAAAAATAGAAAAATTTGCAAGAAAAAAACTCAGAGATTTTTTGATAAATTTCAGAAATGAACATTTTTGAGCTCCCTAAGTCAAAAAATTATGAGGAAGAAATGAGAAATTTCTAGATGAATATCAGAAATTTTCTCCAAAAGAAAAAAAAACAAACATTTTTGAGCTCCAAAATGTTTAAAAATTTCAAGAAAGAAAACCCTGAAATATTGAGGTTAATCTCAGAAAATTTCTTTAAAAATGAAAACAATGAAATGTTTGTCATTTACTCAAAAAAAATTGGTAAATGTTTAGCTCCAAAAATTATAAACCTCAGAAATTTTGAGATTAATCCCACAAATTTTCTAGATTTTTTTTTTCTTACATTTTTAATATCCAAAAGTAAGAAATTTTCACAAAAAAAGCAACTTTATTGTTGTAATATTACGACTTTGGAAGTGAGACTTTATTCTCATATTATTAAAATTACTTCTCTCACATTATTACTCTTTGAAATGTGTTTAAATGGACTTTTATTTGCCCTCTGGTTGCTCGTTGCTGCAGCGCGCTGCCCATTGCTGCAGCGCGCTGCCCGTTGCTGCAGCGCGCTGCCCGTTGCTGCAGCACGTTGCCCGTTGCTGCAGCGCGCTGCCCGTTGCTCAGGTTGCCGCTGCGCCGCTGCAGCATGCAGGTTTGCCTTGAGGCTGTGATGCAGCTGTCGCTCTGCAGCCTGATCGTCGTGGTCTAATATTATCTCCCTGCTGGAGATTAGCTCTAATCAGGCACCTGCTCAGCCTGGACGATCTGCTGGTCTGACGGTGGAAACGGATCCAGAGACTCGGTTAAACTCTGAAAAATCTGCAGCTGCAGCGCCTTAAATGCACCGCGGCGGTTTCACTGTGGCGCAGCTTCAGTGAGGTTGTTAAACTTCAGGCGCAGCCAGAGCTCTGTGCAGGAAGCACGCTTCACCAAACGGGGACATGGCATGCCGCTTGGCCTGGAAAGAAATTCCTGGCAGCCGCTCATCAGGACACTGATGGAGACATAATCTCCTCCGCAGCTTTTCACTCCGTCTTTCTGCCCTCTCTGCGCTTTTTCATTTCAACTGGGGAAAATTAAAGGAAGTTGAAGCCTTTTAGATAATGTCAGGTTCTAGTGTGAAAAAGATCCCATAAAATGTAAACTCTGGTAAAGATGAAGAGATAGTTTAAGAAAACTACAAGTGAACAGATCGCAGCTTCTCAAAAATGCCTGATGCCATTTTTTTTGTCTGACTAGCTGCTAATATATTAGAGAGGTAGATAAGATGCAAGTATCGATCAATCTCGTATAATTAAGAAATTTTGAGCCTATTTATTGGTGCAACCATACAAAAATCTATTATCTATGGAAGAGGATTAGTGCCACCGAAAAAAAAGAATAATTTTTCTCGCAGAATTTTCACAGAACTCCAAATTTTTCCTCAAGATTCCAGCTTTAATCTTACAATTCTGACTTTTTCTGCACTGAATTTTTAACTCTTTTTCCACAGTTTGACCATTTTCACAGAATTATGACTTTTTTTATTCATAATTCTGACTTTTTTTCCGCAGTGTTCAGATTTTTTTTACCACAGAATTTTGACTTTTTTCAGAATTCTGACTTTA
Organism: Girardinus metallicus; assembly: GCA_903067095.1. NCBI lineage: Eukaryota > Metazoa > Chordata > Actinopteri > Cyprinodontiformes > Poeciliidae > Girardinus > Girardinus metallicus. Next base: position 2,862 of record CAEGAE010009667.1, read on the forward strand.
ATCTCTGAATTTTGTTTTCTTTTTTCTATATTCTGACATATTTTTCCCCAAAATTCTGCCTTTTTTTTGCAATTATGGAAATTAATGTAAAATCAAGAGATACCTTCATTTTTTCACATTAGTATGTAATTGTAAATTTATTTTTAAAATTTCCACAAAAATTGGCAAAACATCTGGTTTGAGTGATGCTTCCTCCCAGCTGCAGGGGGCAGTATTTCTTATATCTACTGCAATGCTGCCTCAGTTTTACTTGGCAACAAGTTGCAGTCTGTGATTGATAGCAAAAAGTCACATTTACTGTTAGACATGAGCGCAAATATAGCAAAATTCCTTAATTTTGTAAAAAAATCACTAAAGCAATCGCGAAATCCTGAAGGGACTGAATAATTTTGGTGTTTCTGCTGCAGAACGTCAGAATCAAAGACTTGTTTTGCAGTTTGTTGTTTGCCATTCTTGCTTTCTTTACCGCTAACCGTGTAGGGTTTATGTGTAGCGCCACCTACAGGTCTGGAGGAGTAACAGCAGCATTTTTGGGGCTGTTCTCTGTATTTCTGTGGGTCAGATCGTTGTTCGCTACCAAATCTTTGCAATAGTTCAGCCTAAAGCTGTGCATTAAAGCTTCACCCTGCAGTCCATTGTGGGTTTTCTGGTAAATATAAAACGAAGGCCGACCCTGATGCCGCGGCTTCCTGTTTCTGCGCCATGTGGTGAACCAGAATGACAGCGTTCCTAAATCTACTGGTGGACCTTTTTTTTTTTTTTCCTCTGCTTCATTCTCCCTCAGGAAAGAGGACAAACCACTCCTGCCTTGGTGGTGGCGGCTTTCAGCATCAAAACAAAAATCTGGTCCAGGTCAGCAGCAAAGAGTTAAAAATCCCGTCTTTGTTTTGGCGCACTGACTTGGACGCAGAGCGAGCGCAGAGCAGCGAGCGCAGAGCAAAAGAAAAGTGAAAGACTGTGAAAGAGGAAGCGAGCCCAGCCTGATTTATTGATGGGGCCTCGGCTTTGGCAGCCAGAGACGGGGAAACAATGCTGCCCTAGCAGAAAAAGTCTTTGTTTCCTCAAGACTTTTAGCGGCTGAAATGAGTCAATATCCTGGATCCTGACACATTTTACAAAGTTATTTCCATGGGGATTTTGAGTAATTTGTGACTTGTCACTTTGAGCACACAGAATAGAAATATCAGTGGATTTTATTGTCATCTTAATTAATAGACCAACACAAAGTAGCATGTAAAATGATGGAGTACTCTAATTGGATGGTAAAAGTTTATAACTATATTTGTCGCCAGTTGCTCACACACCACACATCATTCTTTGCTCACACATGTAAATGTGCTCACATCAGTTTCATTGAATGATCATACATGATCCCATATGGAGCCGTTGGATGTTATTGTTTACATCCAGAAATTTTGCTCATGTGTTCAATGCTGGAGGGCAAAAAGACAATTATTTTACATGCTCTCCATCGCTGCGCTGCTGCGGTAGAAAGACTCTGATAACTAAAAAAAACCTGGAGATGTTGGTGTTATTCATTTACTGCAATGCGCCAACGGAAAGGAAACTTTCTGTGCTAACGTCCAGATAACGCAGAAAAACCGTTAAACAACTCAAAGCCACTTTTTTCCTCACTCTTTGTCAGCTACTCTACACCCAAACTCGTTGCCATAGCAACTGACAACAGCCCACTTCATTTCTCAGGAACACCAAAAAAACACTCAAACATTTCCCACACAAAGAACAGATCATTCAGTCCGTTGCAGTTTTATGTTTTCAAGCTTGCGATTATTAATGAATGATCGCTGTGGTAGATTAGCTACCCCTGCTATTAGCTAAGCTAACACTGCGGTGGTTGATTAGCTAATATAAACACCTGCTCTACTGATGATGTCAGAGATGGTGTTTAGGTCAGCTTTTTAAAAATTTTTTAACTGAACCGAAAGACACTGAATTCCACAGCACATCTACATGTTATGGTTGTCATAGTCAAGCTAGCATAGCTGACCTACTTCCCTCTCTTTCGCTATTTTTTTCTTAATTTAAACTTTTTCCTGACCTTATCTAGTTATCATAGTAGCAAAGCACTGCATCTCTTTTTCTGTCTTATATTAGGCGTACATTTAAGACTTAGCGCGTTATATGGACAGTTTAACAGCTAAAACCAATGCTAGTCGTAGTCTGTTGGCAGGTTTTGCCCTCCAGCGGGAGACGGGGCGGGATTTTGCACATGTGACATCACTCACATATACTCAAATCAACGATTAATCACTTAGTTAACAATTACTCAAATAATTGTTAACACGTAGCATGTAGACCAGAAAGTTCAGTTTTGTTTTGCACTGGATTTTATTAAGGAGAGTCCTAGGAAATAGGGTTGAGTACAAATGCACACCACACTTTTCAGATTTTTATTTGATTCCACTCAGCATTTTTCTTCCACTTTACAATTACTCCCAAGATGTGAATAATAACAAAATATTTAAATATTTAGCAACTCCTGACTTTGTAGAAACTGTTATAAATGAAGCTAATTTGAACATTTAGCTCCTTCGGTATCAAATGTAGGTCAGGCTGCAGGTGATGAGGCCTCATCTTCTCCTGAATGACCTTTGCACCCCGGCACGCCTGCACAGGCTTTACGAGATTATAAATATGTGGAGCGGCTCCTCTGATTGGTCAGCGTTCTGGCCCGATAATCTTAACACCTGAGCTAATTCCCTTGTGTTTTTAGAACAGGAAACGTATCTGTGGACACGGCAGAGCAAAGGTTCGATCTCCACGGCAACAGCAGAGGAAGAAATAAAAGCGTTTTGCGTTTGTGACGCCTACAAGCGGTCAGAACATATTGAAAGTGGCTTTTTATAAACTATGAGTGGCTTTTTGAGTCAACTTGAGCTATAACCGCCCGTTAAAGAGGAACTGCGCTCTTCACTGGTTAAAAATGGATCTTGGTGTAATTTCTTTTTTTTTTTCTGTGGTTGTGATTATGAAGGAGAAAAACTCTTTACTCTCACTTAAAGAGACAGTCAGGCTCAGAAACTCGGGGGATAAACTGGAGTTTGGTTTCAGCAACATTCAGTTGCACTGTTTTTACTTTATAGTCGTTAAAAAAAAGTTTTCTGATTTCCTATCTGCAATTTCCTGTCGAGCTTTGACCTGACCGTTCTGATTTTAGAGACCCGAGTCAGTGATAGACGGTAAAGACAAGGAAGGAAACAAAATGGCTGTAAACAACTTTATGATAAGAAGAAGGGATGGATGGTTGGAGAAATGGATGGATGATGGACAGATTGTTGGTTTATTAGATGGATGAATAAATGGAACCACTTCCAGATTAATGGAACAATAAATTACATCTGGATACGTTTTTATTCTTGGAGTTTTTTAAGCAAATTCTCAACTTTTGAAACTCTGAAATTTCCAAGTTTTTTTTGTTTTTTTTTTGGGTGGAAATCTACAACTTTTTTTTTTTTTTTTCCAAAGCAGAGCTTGATACTTTGAGTCTTTTCACTTTATGACTTGACAGGCTGTCACTTCCTTATTACTGCATGATTGCTCAGTCTCTATCATCTGCTGACGCTGCAGAACCACCGGTTTGTTCCTTTCCACCGGCGATGGCTGCCTCGGTATCCGCAGGTTGGCGTCGCTTCAGCGGGCCAGGTGGCTTCCTTGCGGGAGCTCCGTGTCTGGGCCCGCTTGTCTCCAGGCTGGCGCCTTAAGAATCGTCTGTTTGGCGGCTCTCGGCCGCTGATTCAGGGGAGACGAGCCGTGTAATCCGGTCTGAACAGCGGCTCCACTAGAAAGAGATCTCAGTGGGTTAAACACGCCGTCTGTTGTCTCTGGGAAAGTCTTGAGTTGGCCATCCATTTATTAAATGGCGTCGAAGCGCTCAGACGCTTTTAAAGTGATATTAAGGGTTTTGTTTAAGACTTTAGCTGCCCAGTTCACCTATTTAAAATCCCAACGAGAACTGTAAAGACCAACCAACCGAGTAAAGTTGGTGTTGTCTCGGTTGGTTAAGGTCCTGTGATTTTATGTCGAGAACGTTCTTGTTAAGGTAGCTATGGTAACGGAATGCTAGCCCTGAGAAGGCTAACCGCGGCGGTTAGCAGCGGAACAGGAAAAGGCTAAAAAGCAGCTCAAGTATTAACGTAAATTTCCGTTACTGACCTTGTTTTATTGACTGAAGCTAAAATCAAGCTGACTTCTTTAAATAAAATGTTTATTTATTTATTTAAAGCAAGTGGAATATTACTTAAAAGTACTGAACCCGGATGTGATTCTCTATTATTCGCTCTGGTTCTGAATACTGTACAGCTGGAAGGATTTTTGGTCTCACTTTTTTCTACTTTGTGACTGTTATTAAGATGCGTAACCGTGGAAACTGTGTTTTAACAACTGGTAGCATCTTGTTAGCATCTCAAAAGTTGGAATAATACTTGAACCACAACTCCAAATCACAGAGGAGTTGGAAAGGATTTATGGATGTAGAGACCGTATCCCCTACTTTAGATTCAAAGAGAAACAACAAAAGCAAAGGAAGTGGATTAGCATTGCTATGCTACCAACTCATGTCGTCATCCAGGATAATTGTTAATGTCTCTGCTGCCTGGTTATTGAGCTATGAAACATTTAATTTCACTTTAGGATAAACAAAGTATTTTTGAATTTAAAAATTGGAATTCATGAGCAGGAAGTGAGCTAAAAAATGGACGCCAAATCTAATTTCAGAAGCATAAACCAGCTTATTGGTGGAAAAAGCAAAAAAATTAACAAACTTAAGACTTTACTTTTGTAGAGTCCCATAATGACCACAACTGGTTTAAAATAAAAGGTGCTATTGATGCATACGGGCCACATGTGGACTAAACTGTTCCACTTCCTGCTTTTGTTCTGCCATGGCAACCAGAAAAAAAACAATACAAACACAGAGAGCAGTGGGTTAAACCAGAGCTGCTCGACTCCATCCCTGATCTAAATCTGTCCTAATCTGCAACACACGGCAACAAACCAACAATAACATCAACATCTTCGACTCTGACAACATTCAGAGTCAAAACGCTTTTCTCTCACTGAAAAGTATTTTATTTTACAGCTTATTTCTTTAAAAATGTGTTTTCCATCTTAACCGTCTAACTTGGTTCCCACATCCAGAGTTTCATTTGCTTTAAATGTTTTAATTATCGCTTTGACTGTAAATAAGTTTAAGCTAGTAGTTATTGTCGATATGCTTTGATTAAATAGCAGGTTCTTGTCTTTCCCATTTTGAAGAGTGGCTGAGAAGAGATGGGCGTCTGCGTCGCATCACGTTTACACTCAGGGAAACAGGAGGTCATTAATTACTAATACAGAGTTCCTAGACTGTCAGCTTAGAAATATACAAGGAGAGTAATAATGGAATAAATAATAATAAAAACAATAACTATAAAAATATGGAAGTAAAAATGCGACAAAAAATAGGCTAATATAAATATATACAGATATAAAAATGGTTCAGCCACATAAAAAGTATGGTAGTAAAAATAAATGCAACAGTAAAAAATATAATAAAAATAAAATAAAAAGGATGATTCAGTCACAAATAATAAAAATATAGTAATAATGATGCAACAGTAATAAAGATAAAATGTAAATGCTTTAGTTACCTTTGATTTATAGCAGTTGTTGATCTGTGCCTCCGATGCCGTCAACTCTTGACACAGAATATTTTTTTGAGGTTTATGACGGATATGAAGGAATAAAGTTAATATTTTCCTGCGTCTCTTCGCAGCTGAAGATCTCGTTCAACGAGTCGAGCCTCCAGAGCACCTACGAGTATCCGTCAGAGAGCAGCGTGTGGGACAGCGGCGAGGAGGACGAGGACGACAAGCGGGACGGGACGCCGGCGGACGAGCAGCCCAGCATGGTGGGGCGTTTCCACATCCCTCGACCTAGCCTGGTCGGATCGCCGGTCCACTCCGAAAACGGAAACGGTGAGACCCGACGTCAAAGCAAAATAAAACCAAACTAACAGAGTCAGTCAGTCAAAGTCCAGACTTACTTTCTGCAGCTAGATTTGAAAATAAATGCTCACACACTTTCAGTCCATTCTGACTGAACAGGAGCTAAAATAGAATAAGCACTCCACACTTTTCAGATTACCAATTGTACAAAAACATTAAAAATCAGGCATCCTCCTCCCCCCATTGGACAATTCTGAATTACCTTGTGCTTTTTTGTCACATACAGTTCCTATATGATATATTTAAGTCTTTAGTTGCTTGACAAAATCTTTAAAAAATCAAGTTTCATCAGTTCTTTTGCAAGTAATTTAATGAAAACAGTGAGACAGTAGTGAGGTGTGCAGAAACAGTGGGATCAGCTCTATACACTTTATTATGTGAAGTGGTGACAGTTAATAAAATGCATTTTCTAACAGGTTTTTCTCCATGAGGTGGAATTTTTCTCCTACTTACTAATTTTCTTATAAAAAGAAACCTTTTGTTGTTTGGTAAAATGGGAATTTCTCACACAGAGTGTTAAGAATATTAAAAATTCTGATCTAAAAACTATCTTAAGTTATATAGAAAGATGTTAGGTAGTATTTTATGTAGAAAAGTTGAAGAAAATATACAGTAAAACCTCTGAAATCAAACCAGATCTGATGTATTAGTTGGATCCCAGAGCCCCCTGCTGGAGAAAACCTGCAACTACATTTGGTTTCATTACAACAACCGAATTGTTTTACATTATTATGTGCATAAAAGCTCTACAAAAATTTATTTTTCCAAATTTGTTGAATAAATTAAATAATAATGTGTTTTTCTAATTGTCTTCAGACCTTTCCAGCTACATTCCCAAACACTCTGTGGACTTCAACACCTGGCAGGAAAACAAACAAGACGACAAAGTTTACCAGGAAGAGCCCACTTCGCCGCAGATCACAGAGGAGGTCATGGTAAGAGCGAAAAAACACTTAAACACAAACTTAAAGCTCCATAAAACTGTCTGGATTTGAGATGTTTTCCAGCCTCACATATTGTTTTTTTATTAATAACGATGGTGAATAAGTTAAATGTAAACACAACCTGTCAAAATACTGTGGTGGAAATACAATAAGATCTTAATTAATAATTTTCAACATTTTTCCACCTTAAATGCAACAAAATCTTGAAGCTAGATGCTTGAATAGCAATGATTTTGATGTAGGATTGAACTGATTAATCAAATAAATCTTGATTAATCAATTATTGAAGTAACTGTCCACTAATTTAGTAATCGATTAATCATTAACTGGAAGATACTGACTCAAAAAAGTCAATTTGGTGAAACAAAACAACATATTGGGAGCAGTAATTAAGGTAAAGCTTTAATAAAATATATATATTTTGCATTTATGATGCAAAATATTTGACCCAAGTTATCAAAATAAGAAATAAATGATTAGTCGATTAATTAAATATTTTTTAAAATGCTACACATTTTCAGTTAACTGCTTAAACCTTTGTTCTATAATATTAAAATACATGAGAATTGAACAGTTCAATTCCCTTTTGAATTAAGAAAATAAACATTTTATTGCCTAAGGTGCAAAACCGTAGCATTCATGTAGTAAATCTGAACAAAATGTTTACATATTTGTATAGTTTTGGCTTAATTACTGCTTTGAATATGTTGTTTTTTTCACCAAATGATCATTTTTTGAGTCTGTATACTCCAGTTAGTGATTAATCGACTCCAGTTACCGATTAATCGACTCCAGTTAGCGATTAATCGATTCCAGTTAGCGATTAATAAATTATGAGATGATTATTTAAATTAGCGATTAATCACAGCTAATTTCCTACTCTAAATGAAATTTTTGAGCTAATTCTAGTGAGTTCTGCCCTAAAATCTCTGGTTCTCTCCGAGAAACATGAGGAGAAGTTGAGTCCAGCTGTGACCTTTGACCTCACGTAACGGTGTTTGACGTGGTTTTGTGTCCAGCTGACTCCGGCAGACAGCTCCTCCCTGTCCGACTACAGCAGCGAGCCGGCGCTTTACTTCTGATGGCTGCGGCCAGACGGCGGCATCTCCGGAGAACCCGACGGCGGCTCACGGCTCCGATCCCGCCGTCCTGCTGCCGCGGAGGCTCCCCAACGCCACAAATGGGAATAAAATAAAAGGAATAAACAAAAACAAAGAAGCAGCTGGGCTGTGTTTCCCCGTCTGATGGAGGACAGTTGATCTGTCCGACACTTTCGCTCGTTGGTGACGGAGTTCAGTGTTAGGACTTTCTCTGCTTCTGTACAGATTATAAATAGCAGGCAGAAAAGCAACAGAACATGACGGTAAAAGGGTGCCACAACTATTTTCTTTTCCAGTTTTTGTACGTGCATGTTTGATTTCAGCTTCTGTTTTACTGTAAAGCTTCTCTTTGCCTTTCTTTTGTTTCAGGTTTTCATGCTGTATTAAACTTTCTGGATGTTTTTCTGAGGTGTTTAAAAAAAAAAAAAACTTCCCTTCTTCGTTTGGAAGGAGGTGAAGAAGAACGACGGCGTGTTGGGGCCGTTGTAGATGGAAAAAAAACACCAAAAACTCAAAAAATTTCTGGAAAAAACTTGGAAATTTCTGAGCTTGAAAAGTTGAAAATTGCTAGAAAAATTTATATATTAATCTCAAAAATCTTTTGGAAAAAAACTTGGAAATTCCTGACTATCAAAAAGTAGAAAAATTGCTGGAAAAAAATGATAAATTTTGAGTTTAATCTCATCAATTTTCATAAAAACTGTTTCTAAAGTTGAAAATTTGCTAGACAAAATTCCTATATTTTGAGATTAATCTCAGAAAAAACATCAAAAATTTCTGAGCTTGAAAAGTCGCAGATTCGCAAGAATAAACCTGATAAATCTTGGGATAAATTAATGAGATTTTCTAGAAAAAAAACTTGGAATTTTCTGGCTTTTGAAAAGTAGAAAATTTGCTAGAAAAAAAAGAGAGAAATTTTGATGTTAATCTTAGAGATTTACATACAAACAATTGGAAATTTCTGAGTTTTTAAAGTTGAAAATTTGTTAGAAAAAAACTCCTAAATTTTGAAATTAATCTCAGAAATTTTCTAAAAGAAAACTTGAACATTTTGAAGCTCAAAAGGTAAAAAAAATACTCGAAAAAAATTCAAAAGTCGAATATTTTAAACTTTTTTAAAGAATTTCCTTGTTTTTTCTTGAAAACCTTCTAGCTTAATCTAAATTTATCAGAACTTTTTAGTGAAATTTTTTTTCTTTTTTACATCTGCCCTGATTTGCCGCCGTAAAGCAGACACCTGTCGATCAGTAGCAGCTTTTATTCCGTATTGAATGCTCTGGAAAAAAGTGACCTTCGCCAATTCTAATATTACTATTAATAATGTCTGTATGTCCAAACGGTCCAAACAAATCATGGCTCTGCAGAATGTTTATGTGAACTTTTCTACCTATAAATGTTTCAATTCTACGTTTTTTTTCTGTGAGGTTTTCATTTGCATGTGTGAAGGAAACAGGGAGGAAAAACGTCTTACTTGATTTTTTTTTAAAAGTCAGACCTCGAATACTTTGACATTCCGGTTGTTTGAAGGATAAATCATAAAAATGAAACATTAGTGGGAACTAGGCATGGGTTGGGATTTGCAAATTAAAAGCTAAAATGTAGAAGATGATCTAATTGTCACATATTGATTATTACAGCCATGGGCGGTTCTAGATGGGGGCCAGCTGGGGCCGTTGGCCCTGTACTGAATAAATAATACATAATCAGTTCCTTATGATGACATAGAAACTGTAACTAATTCATCTTTGGACCAATTTATTTTCTTCCCTTCACAATTTAACAATTAAAAATTAAAATGTTTGAGTTTTACCTTCAGCTGTCGTCTACATCAAAGTTCTGTCCCATATGGAGCTACATTGGGGTCATAACATTTGTTTAAAAAAATTGGAATACATTTTGAAACTAAAAAAATTATTTGAAATGGGAAAAATGTAAAAAAATAAATAAAAAAAAAATCTGATTATTTTTTTCATTTCAAACTTCTGGTCAGGTTTGGCATGTGGGCGGAGCCTCAGATATGGAATCACGACTGGAAAAAATATTCGCAGCTGTCGCATTTTGGAGCCGTGGGAAATGAGAGCGTTTTCAATCCGTGTTATTTTTTTAAACTAATCACATAAACATACAATATGTATACATTTTTTTTGTTGGGCCAACAAATCAGTAGAAGTAAATCTGATGGGCCAAGAATGGAGCCCTGAGGAACCCCAAAGTGGATAGGAAATTATGTCTTTAATAAGGGAAAAAAGGAGAGTTTCTATAGTTCTGATCAAGGGGAACTAGTGAGGCACCAAAATAAAGTTTAACTCTAAACTTTTGGTAGACCTCAAAGTTCCTCAGCCAGCCCATGCCTAGTGGGAACAAATGGACTGAGAAATCGGCTTTGTTTATGCTTGAATGTTTGTTTTTTTTAGATTTTGTTTTTATACGAGATGATTATGTTTTGACCTCACTATTGCGCCAACCAATTAAAGTGTTGCTGTGCTGGCCTCACACTCGTCCCTCCACCAGTATTCCCGAACTTTTCCTCCACAATCACCTGGAATATTTCCAGTCCTGGAAGCTGGATTATCGTTTTTTTTTTTTTTTTTATTCCTGGAGTCTCTGATGCTGAATGTCTTTGCACTGTCATTCTTTTGTTTTTTTGCGCTGCATTTTGCACCTGATGAGTCATAAAATCAAGCGGTGGAGGAAACTCGCAGAGCACGAAGCCGAACCGGAGGGTTGAACCGCGAAGCCCGTGAAAACTGAGCGGTAGTTTTGCACCGGGTAAAAAGCAGGACGCCGTTTTGAAGTGAAACTCTCCAGCCGAACCGGAGGAATGCACTGCCGATTTTTGCCATGCTTGCTTCTGTTTTTAAATGTTTGTCGCAGCCTTGTATTAAAGTCTCATGATTGTCGGCCTCGTCACTGTGACCACACATCCACGGCTCCGCAGCAGGCCCAAATTAGCCCCGAGTTTATTTGTTCTGATGGTTTGCAGTTTTCTGGTTCTGGATATTTTGTAACCAGATTTTTCTGGTACAGACCGGAGCAAGGAACGGGATGCTTAGCCACTAAATATCTGCTTCTGCATGACCCCACACACAGCGGTGGACACAACTAACCGAAATCCCAAAGCACTGCTGGTAAACATTGCTTCTGCTAATGCTAAAGTGCTTTATCAACATGGAATTTAGCAGAAGCTAATGCTAAATTGCTGTACCAACAAGAAATTTAACATAAGATAATGCTAAAGTGCTACAATAAAAATGCTTAGAAGAAGCTAGTGGTAAAGCATCACACCCACAAGGAATTAGCAGAAGCTACAACAGCATGTTCAGTAGAAGCTAATATTAAAGCACACTAATATGAAATTTAGCAAAAACTTGCACTACACTATGAATGAATTAGCATAAGCTAACGCTAAAGCTCCACGCCAATGTGGAATTTAGCAGAAACTGGCGCTACACCCACAAGAAATTTACCAGAGGCTAATGCTAATGCGCTATGCCAACATGGTGTTTAGCAAAAGCTGGAAATCTTAAGTTTATATTAAAGCGATATCAAACTTTATTTATTTGAAAGTTTACAAAACAGCCAACTAAATTAACGCTTTAGAACTTAAATCAGAGGAAGCTAAGTATGCTAAATGTTTTCAAAGTTCTCTGCTACTAACACATTAGCATTAGCGTGCCCATCACAGCCAATAAATATCCGTTAGCACGTCTCCTCATGAAAATAAAGACTAACTGGAACTCAATGGTTTAGGTATGTGGGTGTGAAAGGAAAGACGGGACAAAAAGCCTTTGCTTGGATGGATTTAAAATGATGCAGGAGCCATTTTAATGGCTCAGATCCAGTTTATTTACAGGGAATTTGAACTTTTGTCCTTAATTTGTTGCCTTGACTCATTTATTTCACTGGACTGAAGATGATCAAATGAAAAATCCTTCAATATTTTTCAGAAAGCCTGCAAAACTTCATTTTAAAACCTTTTTAAAATGATTAGGAAGCTGATTATGTAGAATAGAAATGTTAAAATTTAAAGTCTTTTCAACTTTAAAACGAATTCAATTGGGATTATAATTATGAAGACAGAACAGCTTTATGAATTTCTAATAATAAATTCTAAATAATTCTGAATATTAAGTTACCTTGAACGTAAATTGGTTTATTTTGGGATTTTTGAGTAAAATGAGGCTGGATACAAACCAACACAGGTAGCGTATAGTTGTGAAGGGAAATCTGAGAAGTGTTGTGTGCATTTGCAGTAAATCCAACTTACTGTGTTACCTCAAAATAAAATGTTATTTGCACTAAAAGGACTAATAATAAACATTAGTTCTGCTAATGCTAAAGAATTTTATTCAGCCATGTCGTTACCAAACGTGTGGTGGTTGCACAACATGTTGGGGAAGCCAAGTGTGCTAAATGTTTTCAAAGTTAGCAAAAACGACATAGGAAAAATTACCTCTGCTATTAGCATATTAGCTCAAGTGGGTCCAGATGTCAGACATTATTCAAATGAAAGTTTACAACATTAGCACTTTAGGATTTATCCAAACAAAATGTATTTAAGAGAAACTAAAAGTGCTAAAAGTTAGCAAAAACGCTTAAACCAGAAAACAAACTTAGCTCTGCTATTAGCAGATTAGCTCAAGTGTCTCTGGCACTGCAGATGTCAAACTCTATTCAAGCAAAAGTTTACAAAACGTCCAAGGAAATTAGCGCTTCGGAATTCATCTGCATGAATATTAATTAAGGGAACATAAGAGGTTAGCAAAAATTAGCTCAATGCGTTCAGGACTGCGACGTCTAATTTTATTCAACTGAAAGTTTACAAATATTTAGGAGAAGCTAAGAGCGCTAGAGGTTAGCATAGAGATGCTAAACCAAAAATTAGCACCTTAGCGGAAGTGTTCCCACTTTTGCTAAAATCTAGGTTGTAAAGGTGAGAAAATGGGGGGGGGGGAGTTCAAGGGTCATGATTTTTTTTAATTTTAGAGGTTTATTGAAGTTTTTCTCGAAGCTGCTGTGGAGTCGTGGCTCATGCTGATGATCCATCCACCACTTCCTGCTCTCCGTCTGAACCCAAACGCCTCACTTCCTGTCTGTAACTCTCCATGTGCTTACTGTAAGCTGGAAAAAAACAACAAAACGATGTCATACTTGTGTAATAAAAGCTGAATAAATAACAACCTGAACTAAAAAATGTGCTGTGAATGAGTGACTGGATATGTACAACTAAAAATCAAACATTTATTGCTTTAAAAAGGAGAAAAAAACCAAATATATTATTAAAATGAACACAGGGAGGTGGGTTTAAAAGTGCAAAATGAGGATCCAGCAGAGTTCAGAGTGTTGTTCTTGGTGCTACTTTTCCCAGGACTCTGGGGATTTGTTGAGGTTTCCCGCTTCCTGTTTCAGGACGCTCAGTAGAGACTGGGAGCTCTCCAGGATCTGCAGAGGACAAACAGCAAAAGCAGATGAAATAAAAACAGCCCAGAACATTTCCTCACATCATTTATTCCCATGTTTCTGTTCATTTAAGGGATTTTTGGTAGCAAAATGAAGAAAACTCAATTTATGTTTCTGTTAAAAAAGGTCGCTGCTAACGAAGCTGCGCAGAGTTCTACATCCATGCATGTAAGTGAAAAGTTAAGTGGAAGGAAAACCTTAAGAATTAAAGGGTAATTTTGATTCATACTTGAGTTATAATACTTTTCTAATTATTTTGAAAGTGCATTTTCTGTCTGTTGTAATACCTATTTTGAATCCTACACCAGGTGTTTAAAAGGAAAGTTTAGTGGAAGAAAAAGCTGTAGTAGAATATTTATTTACATTCTAATGTACTTGAATATACATTTAAGTACATTTACCGTAGATAATTATAATTTAAACTTTACATCTTGTGCAGTCAGCTTCATTGTCAAAAAAGATTTAAGCACATTAGTAGAAAGTTTAGTGGAAGAAAAATATCATTCAGATTTATATTTAATTTATTAGACTTCCCACAGTAATTAAGTTCATTTGCTGTATATATCCTTAATAAATTTTTCATTTTATATTTACTATTGTGGCATTTATTTAAAAAGCTTTTTAAGAAAAGAGAACTTCTTTAGACTAAATTCGGCCATCTTTTATTCTCGTCTCACCTCCCTTTAACTCACCAGGAGTTGAGTGGCTTTCATCATCCGCTTCCACAGAACCATAAAACTCAGTGTCTAATCTTAAATATCTATTGTGTTGCTTGTTTATGCTAGAAGGAGATCATTGACCAGAGCGTCATGGCTTCCTGGTCTTCCTGATGTTTTCCCAGTCAGACCAGTTCAGGAGTGTCTGTTTTCAGTAATTAGCCAGAGCACAAAGGGAGTTCAGCAATAACAAGTCGGATAAGAATTCATTTAAGGCTTTATAAGGTTGTGGAAACTCTGGTTGAGGTTTTTTAAACTTAAAACTTATTTTCCCCACTGGTTGCTTTGGCCATGTTTCCATTTCAAATGTACGCAAAACTTTGTCAAAAAAAAACACAGTTTTGCAATTAATATAAAAAAACCTGATATCGCAACAGACGTAATCAATATCAATAGACAATACGTCTGATAGCATATTTAATATTCAATATCTGGAATATTGAATATTAAAGTTGGTGGAATCAAAGGACTCGCTCGCTCTCTGGTTGCCTAGCAACAACCTTCTGGGTAAGAGGCAGTTTCAAGTCCCCCTTCTCCTAACTATGGTTGCCTAGCAACAACCTGCTAAGTAACTGACGCAGCAGCAGTTTCAAGTTTCCTCACTGCGCTTCAAAACAAAACAAAAAAAAAAACAAAAAACCAACAGCTTGGGGGGAAAACTGGATAAAGCAGTTTGGTAATATTCCAGATATTTAAAACAAAAATCTAAGAAATAATTATTAATATTGACAAATATTGATGTCAACTGACATGAAATTCTTGTATCGTGATATCCATAACCGTACACAAATTTGCAGTTTTTGAAACAAAAACTCTCCTGTACTGTTTACAACTACCTGCAATAAGACCCTCATGGATGCTAAGCTAACATGAATACCTTGGTGTTATTTTGCTAAGCTAACATGACTACCTTGGCGTCATGTTGCTAAGCTAACATGACTACCTTGGCGTCATGATGCTAAGCTAACATGAATACCTAGGTGTTATGTTGCTAAGCTAACATGACTACCTTGGTGTCATGTTGCTAAGCTAACATGAATACCTTGGCTTCATGATGCTAAGCTAACATGAATACCTTGGTGTCATGTTGCTAAGCTAACATGACTACCTTGGTGTCATGATGCTAAGCTAACATGAATACCTTGGTGTTATGTTGCTAAGCTAACATGACTACCTTGGCGTCATGTTGCTAAGCTAACATGAATACCTTGGCTTCATGATGCTAAGCTAACATGAATACCTTGGCGTCATGATGCTAAGCTAACATGAATACCTTGGCGTCATGATGCTAAGCTAACATGAATACTTTGGTGTTATGTTGCTAAGCTAACATAACTACCTTGTCATCATGTTGCTAAGCTAACATGAATACATTGGCATCATGATGTCATGATGCTAAGCTAACATGAATACCTTGGCGTCATGATGCTAAGCTAACACGAATACCTTGGCATCATGATGCTAAGCTAACATGAATACCTTGGCGTATGCAGCCTCCGTCTGTGCGATGGTGCGCTCCAGGTTGGCCCTGGTGGTCACTCTTTGCATCATGCTCTCGTTGACCCGGCTCAGTTTCTCGGACAGAAGGCCAATGTCGTGCTGGAGTCGCTCCTTCTCGTCTTTCTCCAGCTGGATCTGGCGGTTCAGCTCGTCCCGCTTCGAGCACAGGTCCTCGATACCTGACGAGATGGAAGAGAAGGTCGCTCTTAAAAGAACCGTCGAAAAATTATCTCCTAGGATACTTCAATGGAAGGAGGCGTTTTACAGGTTTGCTGATAGCATATTTGTTTTAATCAAATCATTTCGTAGGTTAGAGGTGAGTGGAGACCCCTGCTGGTCGGCCGCTCTGCAGTTAAAAGGATACAAAATTACGTTTTTAGCATTCAGTATCCAATGTACAACGCAACCTGGAGTCTTAATAACAAGAGAATAAAATCATGACCTTTCACGTTTTTATGACATAGGTTTGGTTCACCACAACCTTTAACATGAACAAAAGAGCTAGATTTAAAACTTCAGCCTATAAATAATCTCAGATGAACCGTCCTCAGAGGCTGCAAGACCTTAAACAGATTATGTGAGGCGAGGAGGATTTCATCCTGGCTTTTCCACCGTTTCTCCACACAGATGAGGATGGATGTTTCAAAAAAGTGATTAAAAGCTACAACTACAGCTAAATTAATGCTGCAATTAATTAAGTGTTGGAAGCTGGTTGTAACTCTGCATCCTAATCTGTGAGCGTTAATCAGATTGCACTGTGCTGTCTTGAAGGTTGACAGACTTAGGCTGTGTTTTACACCAAATTTACATTTTTGTTTTTACAGCTAAAATCATTTACACAGCGTGAAAGAGTTACTTTACAAAAGTGCGCCCTGTTAAAACCGATCACTTTACTGTTACGCTGTTTTGAACCGAAACACCATGACAACCCCCTTTAAAAACAGAAAACATCTACTTAGGCGGTTAAGATGTAAAAGCAGCGACTTACACTTGGCAAGCTCGTTGTTGTAGGTCTGAAGAGCCGCGGCTTGTTGGGTCATGGTGGCTTTTAGCGAGATTCCCGCCGCTAAGTTCAGTTAAACTGAGAGTTTAAACGTCCAGTGGATGTTTCTGCAGCTGACTGCAGGCAAAACGGCAAACAGAGATGCGGTTTAAACGTGGAAAACTCAACTGAAGCGCTCCTGTCTGGCGGGTGTTGCTTTACAACTTCTTCTTCTTCTCTGGTAATGGCGGCTGGTAAAGAACGTTCTGGTGCTATAGCGCCACCAACTGGAATGAAATGTTGAGCTGAATACTAGCTTGATATATAAACATATGTATATTTATATTTATAAACAACATTCCTCCTACTAATTTAGTTAATAAAAAGAGCAGGGGTAAACAGTAACCAGCTATATTTACTTAGTTACATTTACTTGAGTAATTATATGAAAAATAACTTTTAGGAGTAGTTTTACTCCTCTGTACTTACTACTTTTACTAATATTATTATAAGGTATCGCTGCTCTTATTTGAGTGGACATTTCTGGATACTCTACCCACTACGAGTAACTTCATTGAATGAACAACAAACTTGTTTTAAACACAATCGAATGAAACACAGACACACCTACAGTTTATGTTAAAGTGAGACCTCTTGTTTGTAGACAAGCTATGTTCTTCTATCTACTCAAGCATTTGAAAAGTCAAATAACTCAAAATAAATACAACAAACACCTGAATATTGCCAACGGAAGTATCCCAATACCAACTTTAAATATCAGTTTCATACGCTTTATTTTCAACAAATTTAATTTGTTCTTAGTTTCAAGTTTAAATGTTTTCCATACAGTAAAAATAGCATTTTCATCCACTGTAGGTCTGCTAACTCCCATATGTCGAAAGCAAAATAAATACACTTTTTGATGGCTGTTGCTACAAATTTTTGACACTCCAAAACACTTAATTTAAGTAGTTAAAATATCAGAATTTGCAGTTTATGTTTTCCTCTGTCTGATGTTGAGAGGTGGGTTTATAGTACCCAATAAGTATACTAGAGAAAGAGTATTACTACTTCAACATATTTTTATTCAAGTAAAAAAAAAAAAAAAGTAGCCATCAAAGAAATTACTCAAATTATCAATCATTTAATATTTAAAAGTTTCATAATTGGACGGACCAAAATACAAAGTTAAGTGGAAATTTTGGTATTTGAAGGACCAAAATGACAACAATTCAAATAAGTAACAAAAAAATAACAAAATTAGACAAAAAAAAAAAAAGTTTACAAATCAGTTTCTTTCGATAAAAAAACTTCTGAAACTTTAGCAAAAACTGCAGTTGTGTATCTGTGTTTGGTGAATTTTTGGTAAAAACATGTTTGTTCTTCATTCAGTGGGTAGAAAATCCAGAAAATTAACTCGAGTAAGAGCAGAAATACTTTACAATGAAATTACTCAAGTAAAAGTAAATGCAAAAAGTAAAAAAAAAAAAAAAGCTCCATTACTCAAGTAAATGTGCCTGAGCAAATGTAACCAGTTACTATTTATTTCTGACAAATGAAAGACAACATTACTGTTTAATGTGTCTAATCTAAGGTGTGGCGTCGCTGATTGCGAATCAATAAACGTGACGTAATCGGTAGTGGGCGGAGCCAACGTCCAGGCACCATGGCTTCGGTAGAAACCGAGGTGAGTATGAGAGCTCTTTCTACGCTAAACTCGTCCCGCTTCGCTGCTCTTTTCCTGTACCCGCAGGACCGAATTCCCTCCCTACAGCCAGGGAGTCGGTCTGTAGGCGAGCAGAGAGCCGGTGTCTGGTTGTAGTTTCACCGTGAGCTGCTCGCTGCCAGCTCGCAGTCTTGTGCTTTTGTGCTGGACCCGGAGGACAACTGAATGTGCAGGAAGATGCTGTGCCCCGGAACATGAATAAACACAGCTGGCGCTTTGCTATGTCAGCCAGCGGGGGCTCGGTTATACACGTTCCCGGTCCTTGTCACTACCCCTGAAGCTGTGTCCACCTTTAGCCGCTCGTAAAAACATACAGATGGTTAGCCGAGCATCACGAGGCGATGTTGCTCATAGTTTTTAGCTGTTTTTCATTTTTCCCGGCTAACCGGAGGCTAATTAAGAGCACTGGTCAGCTAGCTAGCAGCGATGCTAGTTAGCTGACTGCTTCTCTCTATCAAATATAAAACCACAGAGTGTGTTTTATTGGAGCCTGTTTGCGTTGGAAAACACGACGCAGTCTTAGAAATATTTGTAGCTGCAGCTGGCTTGAGAGTGTTGTCTTTGCTGTGGTTTACAGCATGAAAGCTAACCGACTAATGAATGCAACTGTAGCAAGGCGCCAGCTCTGAAACCGGTTTTATTCTGTACTTTTTCACCTCTTAAACCTAATGTTTGCAGTTTTTCTGCTTGCGATTGGTTGTTTTTATAAGGTGAAAGCGGATTTTATCATTTCCCTGTGCTGCTTTACGGTTTAAAAGAGGGCAGTGCTGTTTCTGATTTTCCTTATTTTCATTTAAAGGAGATAATTATGAGGAGAAATAACTGAAGAGACAGCTCCAGATTAAGAACAAACAAACTAAAAGAAGCCTTGATGTTCACAGCATCTGCTTTTGGCTTCAGTTTTTGTTTTCTTTTCTATTTTATACATATTTAAGAGGTAATGCTTGGTGTCAGTCGGCAGGGGGCGCTCAGACAGCATTCTGGCTTCAGTGTAAAATCCTAATTGTTTTTAGGCTGGACTATTGTCAAGGTAACTGAGTGTTTGGTGTTATGGCATATTTTGATTTCATTATAAGAAGAACAGCTAATTGTGTTCGCATCAAAGCTAGAGATGTTTGTGGAATATGTCCAATTACCAGTTTTGTAAATCTGCAACCTGCTGATTTATAAATGAAATATTTACCTTACAGATACACTGAAAATTTAACTGCGTTTATGAAATAATACTTTCTTGAAAACAGTCCAAAGTTAGTAATAAAATGAAAAAAAAATAAATAAATCCAACAGATTTTGTGGATGGAGGCATTTATATCAAACTGATAAATAATCAATAATCACATCTCATTTCATTTTTCTTCAAAATAAAGCCAGATTTTCCCAACCTTCATGTTATCTGCTGAAGCTCTGCTCTGTTTTGCTTCCTGAATTAACCAGCCATGTCTCTAGTGCTTCACCTTAACGTTTTCTCGCCTGATCTGCTCTGAAAACACACAGAATTGAGACGTGGTGTGTTTGCTGCTTGGAAAGAAGGTCTGATTTTAGGCTTCCCGGCCAGCCGGTCACTTATCAGTGTCAGCCGAGACGAAAAGGAGAAGTTTTGGCCAACCGTGCAGCTCCAGTAGCTTAACGCACATTTTCGGTGCTCTTGTTGGCTTCAAGCCGTTGGAGGGAAGTTTAGTGATAAGATATGCAAAGCAGCCTTATCAAGACCGTCAAGTAGCAGCAAAAACAGTTTTTTCTCTTGACTTTTCCAACTGGAGGAGTTGGTGTGAGAGAGGCTAATTTTGCTAACTGATTCTGCTAGCGTACTTTGAGCATACTTATTCTCCGACGTTATAAACCGTAAGAATGGCACGACTGGGTCTGTCATGATCAATTGTCCCAGAAATCATTGTGATAAACAACAATGCTATTTGGAAACCATCTTCAAATACAATGTCAATAAGTTTGCTCTCTCAAATAAACTTAATTTTTCTGAGAACGTTTGACACTGGAGCTGGAAGACATTTTAAAGATCCAACATAAATATACAAAACAGGAATAAAAACCGCACACAACTGAGAACAGAAATAAAACGGATTATGAAGTTTCTGTCAACAAAATATTAATCTTCAGAATTATCAAGCTTATTATTTTCTAACATGCCATTAATTGATTAATTGCTATTTGCCACTGGGTTATTCAAGACTATAAGAAATAAATAAGGTCCAATACTGGAACCCTGAGGAACCTCACATGTTATCGCTGTTGATTGTTTACCTTATTCTATTTTTTTCTGTTTCTTTTTACTCTATCATGTTCCAATAATGTTCAAAATAAACTAAGAAATTAGAAATACTCTTAAAATAACTTGACCTGATCAGTTTTTTTTGTCGGATTTCAGAAAATAGACTTACTGGTTATGCTACCAGTTGTACCTGAATGCACCGTAGAAAGGCAACCATTGGGAAAACCCCCAGAGTTAAATCCTGGTCTCCATGTCTGCCATTAGAAAGACTCATGTTGCATTTGGGGCTGGTTGGACCCAACAGGCATTTGGATTTGGACTTTAGTCTATTTGTCTCTCTGCCATCAATGTTTAATTTCTGTTTGTCTTCGTTGCAGGTGAGTAAGTAAGTAATCAGGAGCTACTGATTTTATAATTGTTGGCAAGCGCAGACATGAAGCTTTGGTTTATTCGTCATTGCAGCTGAACGAGAAACATTAAAACTCCGTAGTTGTTGACTTTAAGGGAAGCTGCGGATCTTTTTGGCGTTTGATTACCACAACTTTGCAACTCCATTATACTCAGAAATCGCTGGTTCTGCTTAAACGTTCCTTTCTGTTCTTTTTTTCCCCAATTATGACACGAAAGATGGAGGAGTACATGTCAGGCCCACTTTAAGAAAAAAATATTTTGTGGGAGAAACTGTCTGGTTTATCATCTTTTTCAGTCTTGAAACTCTTTTATTGTTGCATATTAAAGTTGCTGCAGTTTTAGGTCAAAACAAAACAGTTTTATTTTTGCTTGGAATTGGTTAGTCAGCCAATCAGTTTTATTTGAACGGCACATTTCAGCAACTAAGTGCTTTACATCATGAAAACATAAAAACATACTCAGTAACAGACACTGGAATTTGTCAAGTGCCATCATTAAAATCATCAATGCACATCAGATATGTTGATTATTATTTCATTTATTATGAGTCAAAAGAAACTCTAAAGAGGTGGGTGTCAAACTCGAGGCCCGGGGGCCAGAACTGGCCCGCCGTAGCTTTTTATGTGGCCCTCTAGTTTACAAATTACACCAACAAATCCCTCCAGTTTTTCACAAATCTGCAGAATTCACACAAAATCGTCATCATCATCATTTTATGATTTTACTGAATTTTTTTCTCAAAATTGGCCAAAAACTTTGGGTTTAACTGACCTGCTGCCTCAGCTGTACTTCATGTCAAGTTGTAGTCTGTGACCGATACGGCGATTAATAAAAAGTCACATTTAACTTCATACATTAGTGCAAATATTGTAAAAATTCCTTCCCAATATTTCTATTGGTAAGGAGTGCAAAAAAAAAAAAACACAGAAACAATCACAAAACCCTGGAGGAACTGCCATTTTTAACACTTTAATGGGTTTATTAAAGCACTCTGGCACAACCGGCCCTTTAAGAAACATTCAGATTTTTGATTTGGCCCAAACTAAAAATGAGTTTGACACCCCTGGTCTAGATTTAAAGGCACTCAGTGTTTCAGCTGTTTTACAGTTTTCTGGAAGTTTGTTCCAGATTTGTGGTGCATAGAAGCTGAA